>JPJV01002526.1:0-10155 GCA_000750745.1 Pseudogymnoascus sp. VKM F-4281 (FW-2241)
GTCCAGTCAAGGATGCGTTGGAGGGTGGTGGGCGGAATGCCCTCGAGCCTGTTGGTATCCTCGAGGTTCATGGAGATGCGGCTGATGGCGCGGAGGGAGGTGAGGACTGCGCCGCGGTCGGGCGAGTCGAGTTGCGAGAGAAGCGAGAGGTAGAGGGGGTCGTTGGCGCCAAAGTGGATGTATTTGGTGAGTTGCTCGACGATATCGAGGGCGTAGTGCTTCAGCTCTACGAGCGCTTCCAGGTTTGGCAGGTTCAAAACGATGCTCAGCATATCCCGTAGCGGCCGCATCTCAGACACGTAGTGTGCATTATCTTCTAGCATGACCATGTTCCGTAGCGTCAGAGCCGCTTCGACCACCTGCAGCATCTTGTCGCTGAAATTCTCGGGCTGGATGCTATCATCGACATCCTTCCGCATTAACTTCTCAACACGCTCTAGAATATCAGGCGTCCCCTCTAGGCCATCGAGCGTGTTCCAGTCGCGCTGTTGACCGTCATCGGGATATACCACTCGCCACGCTACGTCGTAGAATAGAGAGCTAACTTCCAATATCTTATCAACCAATGCTTCTGCCAGGCCTGCAAATGACTCAAAACGATACTTGTCACCCCGCTCCATTGAGATCTTGACGAGATGGTGGAGCGCGTAGTCCTGCTCAGCTTGGACTCCGGATTTGAGTGCCAACAGACAGCGGACGTAGATATTGGGTCCATCAAAGCCGGTGCCAGGGAGCATAATTCGCGCATTTGGAGCCGGCCTAGCAAGAGGGTTCAGCAGCTGCTCCTTTGCCGCACGAAGGCGTTTGAACTCGGACGGGTTGTTTGCTGGTGTGATGACGGGGCGAAGAGTCAATGGCATCTGAGGGCGCGGTTCGTAGTTCGAGACAGCTTGCGAGAACGAATCTGGGTTTGATGAGGGATTATATGATGTAGATGCCCCTCGTGGCGGAAGCGGCGCGGATCCAGGCGGAAGAAGGTTGTGTCTTTGACGAGAAGGCTGGGTATCTGGCTGGAAAAGTACCCGTTGAGGGGGGGCCTGTCGCAAACCCCTTGTTGCTCGTCCTCCGCTTCCAGGCGTTTCGTCGCCAACGAGATCTCTCACAGGTGTACCGTCATCACCGGATGCTTCTGACCCCTCCAATCCCAACGTGTTCGTCTCGCGGCGGCTCGCAGGGCGATAGTTCTCGACTGTTCGCTCCAGCAGGCCTCCTCCTTTGGCTGTAACATCCTCGAGAATCTCTTTTGGGGGCGGCTCTTTCCCATGGATCGTGGATATCTCGTATGCGGCAAGGTTCTTGTAATAAGTCGACTTTAGACTGAATGCGAGGGCTGGGAGATTGGCGGTGCCCAGATTGAAGTCCTGTCCCATTTTGCGCCATGCCAGTTTCTCGTCGCTGACCTTGTCGTATCCTCCCCGCTCAACGACGGTCTTGAAGAGCTGCAGCAGGTCAACATGCTTATTCCCGACGCGTGGTTCCGGTTCGAAATTGGTCCCCCGCTTCTGGTGATAAGCTGTGAGGCTCGCGATGAACTCGGTGTATTGCTGCTGGTAGTTCGCAGAAGTTTCCGACGGTGGCGCCATGGTTTGAGAAGCAGGGCGCGACAAGGCGATACTGCCGCATGTGATGAAAGCCGATTGTCACGTGTGGCCTAAATCTGGCAGCACAATTGGGTTTTGCGGACTTCTTTTTCCTGTCTTGCGACGCGGTTTGGTGAGGTCGGGGAATATTACACGCGACAGCCGCAGCAGACATGGATCACGCTACTGACAGTGATCACGTGTTTAGTTTGCCGGATTCGGAATGGGAGTTTCAACCCTTTCGGGACGGGAGGTGCCTGAAGGGCCAGCTCAAGGTATACGTACCGTATAAACTGCGATCTAGAATTCCTGGCTGATTGTTCGCTGATTGGTGTTTCCACAACACGGATTGCGACCTTGTTGTCTTATCGATAGCTATATTTGCCAGATATGTATGGTAAATATGAATCTTTTTATGTGGTATCCAGTTTAAGTGGCATCCCAGCTAAATGCAACGGGAATGCCATGATTGTGTTGTCTTCATTGCTTGGTGAAGTTGGGATCAAGATAATTGTCCCCGTAAACTGCCAACCGCATACGTCATGTCATGGAAGTCACCCAGAGGACCACTGCAAGCCGACCAAACAATATGACTACCGACAGTAGTCTCTGGCCTGCAATCTACTACTGTGACGAGTTCATATTGAAGACTATATATCCTTCAACAACCCTACATTCCTTAAGATATCTCTTATCGACACTTCCGGATCTCCAGAATCCCATATCTACGCTCGACAGGGTATCATCGTCCGATTCAACCCCACTTCGGCCTAACGACGAATCCAATTTGCCAGCAGGATAGCCAAGGTATGCACAGAGCACACCCTAACAAGCTCAACGACTTTCCCCCCCTCGTCGAGATCGCGGGGCGGTGACCATACTCAATTCTATATTTCCTTTCATATCTCCAAAAACCTCATATTGTAAATCTACGCAGCCATGAGTCTCCCCGTTCGAACGCTGACAAAAACGTCGCGCCAGTCGACAACAGACATGGCTACAGAAAAGGCCGCAGTGCCGACCCAGCTCCCAACTCGCCAAAGTACTGGCGCAAGCGCTTTGAGCGATGTAGCTGTATCCGAGACGAATACCAGAGAGGTGAGATGCTTCCGTTCCTGGCCTGGCTGTTCGATACTTTTGAGGACTAGTCGCTGATATATAATAGACCTCGGCTCTCCTCGAAGAGCGACTGCGTGCATGGAAGCATGCAGTTGGGTACCTTGAGGAGTACATCAGTGCGACTGAGAAGGCCCAGAAGGCGCATGCGAAAGAGTACGAGAGGGTCTTGAAGGTGAGAACACCCCAGTATTACTTGTTGAGTAAGTGAACTGACACATATTAGAGCATTCAAGATCCATTAAAGGAGGGTTCTCATTTCGATCAGAGCCTTGGCGGTATCGCTGGACTTTTTGAGAATATGAGAGTAAATACTGAGGTTAACAACTCCGAATTGCATCCCCGCTATGTAGCAACCTGCTAACGACTTCACCCAGAGCCTAGCCAACTCCCACCTTGAAACCGAAAAGAACCTCAAAGGCACGGTTCTACCGATCCTCGAGCGTCTTCACAAGGAGATCAAAAATAAATCCAAGGAAATTTCGACTGGCGTTGGAAAGGCAGCCAAGGAGATCGAGAAGTCGCGCAACACGACTCAAAAGCACATTGAGCTTCTGGGCCAGCAGAGCGCTGCTGCGGAATCGTCAGGAGGAAAGGTTCACTCGCACGATGACCCATACATCACCCAACGAGGCATTTACTTCCGTCTTCACAAGCAAATCCTGGAGGAAAACAACAACCGCCAAGATCTGATCAGCGTCCAGGAGAACTTTGCTGCTTTTGAGCACCATGTCGTTGAAGTCATCCAGCAGGCCATGGCATCGTTCGTTCAGTACGTCGGCGGCCAGGTTCAGCGTAACCAGAACGCATACACGGATATGTTGAGCAATGTCCAGCGTATTCCTCCGGACTTTGAGTGGAACGGGTTCAAGCAGCGCGAAGCTGATGTCCTTGTGGACCCTAGCTCTGCACCGCGCTCCATTGATTCCGCTACTTTCCCCAACCAGAACCACAAATCCACCCAGCCATTGCTCGAGGGCACACTGGAGCGCAAGTCCCGCAACATTCTTTCCAGCGGCTACTCTACCGGTTACTATGCCATCACAAACGCCCTGTACTTGCACGGCTTCAAAGACAACGACAACGTGCGCAAAGACCCAGAGCCAGAAATTTCCATCTACCTCCCCGACGCCGTCATCGGCGTCCCGAACGGCGAGAAGTTCCATGTAAAGGGCAAGGATGTCTCCAAGGGCTTCAGCAGCAAGCTCGCCGGATCATCTGAGCTCAACTTCAAGGCCCACACCCCTGACGATGCGGAGAAGTGGGTTGAGGTTATCAAGATGGCCGCGGGCGCAAATGCCTCAAGAGCTCCATACTCCTCGGGACCCTCGTCGCCCATCTCTCCCACCACCCAGAAACAGGCTAGTTTTGGCTCGATAGGCGCAGGTGCCTCAGCTGCCTCAGCTGCGGACGCGAAGGCGGTTGAGGCCCAGCAGGAGGAGGGTGTTACGACTGCTCACCCCGCCCCGCTGAAGACTGAAGGCGGGGTTATGGGAGAGACGACTGTTGCGAGCCCGACGGCTGTGTCCCCTTCGGCGACGGGAGCTGTTGTTGGAAAGGATTAGAGTTAACCCCCTTTTGAGTAGGACTGACGTGGTTGGATACCCGGGGCAGAGATTGTTTCACACCTAGTCTATTGGTTTAATTACATACTTCCTGTCTATGTGATTTGCTTTATTTTGATGATTTCAGCCAGTGGTTGTGAAGCATAATTTGAGTAGCATTCGTTGATTATTCTAAATCTCATTCATGTTAACTTGCTAAATGATATTTGAAACTACCTTCTTGATAGCCGATAAGTTAACGTAGAAAGAATCAGTAAACAAGGAGATTACTCGTAATATATCCTATTTGAGATAATCACAACGATTCACTTTGTACTGTACTGCTAAAAGGGTCCATGCATTGACGCTTCCGGCCACTGAAGCTTAAATTTAATAAGCGTTGTCTCTGGAATCTGGAGGTTTGCTCCATTTCTAAAGATTCCACATACCCCTTCAAAGAAACTAAACTTATCAAACCCCATACCCCATGATAAACCCCAGCTGAAATAACAAACTCCTCGAACAACCTCCCTTTCGAAGCCCCACACGTGATCGACAGCACCGCCACAGCAACCCAACGCCGCCACAAAACGCGGGGGGTTCGGCGCTAGTCCTATCGTGATGACGGATGGCTTCACCGCAGAGCAACCAGCCAGGCCAGAGGTCTTCAGCACGCTCGCGACCGCACACGAACCTACATTCCCGCGCCCCGACAGCAACCATCTCCACCACCGCACACGAGCGCGGCGCCCATTGAAGGAGTCGGAAGAAGAAATGGCTTCGCAGCTGGAGACGGTGTCGGCGTTTGTGGAAGGCGCGCCGCCTGGAGAGGTAGCTTATGCCCCCTTCCCGCTCAGAGTTGATAAGGGGGTTTTGCTGACGCGGTGACTATAGCTGGGGGATGTGATTGCTGGTACGACAGTGTGGGAATTGTTAGTATGGTGGTGATGAGGCTGATTGAAGTAGATATCAAGGCGCTTACGGTCGAGAGCCCGGAGCTCATCAGCCAGCTTGGACCGGCGTTTGAGAAGTACAATGAGGAGCAGTTTGCGACTGTGAAGCTGCCGGGGGGGAGCCAACAGGTTGGTTTTTGAACTGTGGGAATGGAGTACGATCTGGGCGTAGTTAACTAGTGGGTGTAGGTTATTGTGAGCTCGCACAACTCGCTGGGCGATGGGAGATACTTCGACGTGGAGAACTCGTCCAGTTTCGAGTTTGACCATAGCACACAGGTATGCTACTACGATGGCCGCGCACAGGATATGATCTAATCACAAGTCACAGAAAGCAAGCAACGTGCAGAGCTACGTGCTGGAAAGCGCCAACTCCGACCTCATGTAGGTAGCCGCCTCGTTCATGGCATAGTTCACGCTGACCCCGCGCAGCAAATCGCTCATCAAGAGCTTAGCAAAGCATGCCGAGGACCACTACCCGAACTCATCATACGGCGTCTACCCTATTGAGGACGACTCGAAGATTGCCATCCTCCTGGTCGCTAACAAATACAGCCCGAACAACTTCTGGTATGCTACTTCTATCTTTCATTTGGTTGCTGGGTTGAATGATATGCTGACCAGCACTAGGAATGGCCGTTGGCGCTCGCTGTACATTCTCACGCCCTCCTCTTCCTCATCATCTCTCGTCGGCAGCATCAAGGTCGATGTTCACTACTACGAAGACGGCAACGTGCGACTGCTGACTACCAAACCCCTTTCCCTGTCGGTCTCGTCGAGTGCGGCTACATCCATCGTCCGCGACATTGCTGTTGCAGAGAAGAAGTACCAGGAGAACCTGAACAGGGGATTCACCAGCCTCAGCGAAGGAGCTTTCAAGGGCCTCAGACGGCAACTGCCCGTTACCAGACAGAAGGTGGAATGGGATAAGATCGCAGGATACAGACATGGCCGTGGCATTGCCAAGTCGGCTGAAGGGTTCTAGAGCAGCGCAGCGCAAGCGGGCGGGGTTTATTTATGCATTACTTTATACCAAGTATATAGATGTGGTATAAAACGGTATAAAATGTTAGCTTGCTCCGTAACCCGTCGGGTCAATTTCAATTAAATTTTCATGATGCCAGAGCCAATCAGCGTGTTCTTGGAATTGATGACTTTTGCCAAGAGAAGGGGAAAACAAAGACCCGGGGGAATTTAGACGAATTTAGAGTCAATAGAGGCTTAGTCAGCCCATTCAGGCCACGGAACCAGGCCGCAGACCACAGACCACAGACCACCACTCACAAACCACGCTACACCCCATTGGCCCCATCAATTTTCACAGGCCGAGCGAGTAAGGGACATCCTTTCAGCTCCTCAAAGTACGATACCCGAATTTCAAAGCACCGTACGACCAGTCGATTGTTTTCCCCAGATTTCCATTTTGGTTTATTTGTCTTCTTCTTATACCGAGCAATTGCCAGCCCACCACCATATCCAGCTGTCTATTACCCATAGAAACGGAAGCCGAAGTCGCAAAATCGAACCAGAACAGATCTCCTCAACAAATTTAAAGCATCATGTCTCAAGAATTTACTTTCGCCGAGGTTGCGAAGCACAACTCCAAGAAGGATATCTACCTGGTCATCCACGACAAGGTCTACGACACTACCTCATTCGTTGACGAGCACCCGTAAGTGCCTCTTTTTTTCGAAGTCAATATCTACAAATTTCAGTTTGGGCGTCAGTCAGGGCGCGCCTCCCCTTTTGATTATTTCAAGAATGGGGCTCTCAGATACACAGTTGCAGTTTTCAATGCAGGTGGCTCATTGCGTCCGCGAAATAGGCTGCCCAAGCTGTTATCCCTTTCCGCTACGGACCACTTTTACTCTCACTGCTGTTCGCGAAACTAACTAAATCACAGAGGTGGAGAGGAGGTCCTGCTCGACGTTGCCGGACAAGATGCCACTGAGGCTTTCGAGGATGTTGGGCACAGCGACGAGGCCCGTGAGATTCTCACGGGCATCGAGGTCGGCACACTGAAGCGCGTGGTACGTAGATCCCCTAAACCCGCTCCTTGCGGTCCCGTCGTATTCGGAAAATGCATCTTGCTAACTTCCCCCCAGGCCGGCGACCCGGCGCCTAAGCCCCAAGCATCCGCCACCACCGTCCAGCCTGCCGCGACCGGCATGGGCAGCGTGGCTCTCTACATCATCATGGTGACGGGTGGTGCGGCCGCGTTCGCAGCCTACAAGTACCTGCAGGCTGCCCAGGAGTCTTCGCAATAGATTTTTTAACGGGGACGCGTGACGCGATATATGAGGGAGGATAGGGAGAGAGGGACTGGGATGGGCGCATGCGAGGGTTTATACACGTTGAGCAAACGCACATGGCCATGACGCGAGCGATTTAGCAGCACACAAAAGGCACACTTGATGCGCTTTCACTTAGATAGTGTAATAGACTTGGGACTTCTTTAGGTTGATTTCCTTCTATGATTAGGATTAATAGGTCCCCGGCTGGGTGGCCGGGAGCTCTGGTGCCGAGGAGAGCTAAATACCAAAGGCACACACAATCCACCATTTTTTATAGTTGTCGGACTTCTCCCCCTTTGCCGAGTGGTGATGCCGTGCGATGATGCCGCGCGGTGATGCCGTGCGGTGGTGCCCCGCACTTCTTCATAAACTCTACCTAAGCTAGATTAAAATAGGTCCGCCTTTCCTGCAATGTAGAATAGTACGCCGTTTGATTTGGATTTACTAGTAGTTCCTGATGTGTTGCCATGGTCATGGGTTACCTCCACTGATAAGACATATATGATCCACGTCTAACTCCCGCCCCAGCTGTTTAGCAACTTCGAATCACGGACCTGAAATCATGCCTCAAAATAACCTAACTCAGCCAGTTAGTCAACGGCCCCAGATTCCATCCTCATCTTTTTCTCCATGTGGATTTTTTCGTCGTTGAGGCGCACGCCTGGGGGTTGCACCGCCACTTGACCGAGCAAATCCGCGTAAGCAGTGACGAGTTGGCAAGTGACGTGCGGTCGGCCGCTAAATACGCCCACCCCCCGCTAAAGAGAGCTTCCAAGCGACCGTGACCGCCGACAATGCAAGGCTTCCAGCCTCTTTCAACACACCAGACACGCAACTTCTTGATATCACCCCAACATCTCCACGGCGTATAGGAACCGCATCACGAATACGCCATCATGTTTCGGGCTCAGCAGAATGCGTTCGACGACGTTGTTGGTATGTATCCCTCGTGTGATGGCTGGGCTCGTATCGGGAAGACTGACGGGAAGCTCAATAGCCAAGGCAACCGACGAGAACCTCACGTCCGAGAACTGGGAGTATATTATGGATGTGGTCGACAAAGTAGGATCAGAAGAGAGTGGCGGCAAGGATGCCGTCGCAAGCTTGATCAAGCGACTGGCGCATCGTAATGCCAATGTGCAGCTTTATACACTGGAGGTAGGCGCGCCACCACACTCGCAACTCGGAGCCGATCTGACATCATATAGCTCGCGAACGCCCTCAGCCAAAACTGCGAATCGAAGATACAGCGGGAACTCGCCTCGAGAGCATTCACCGATGCCCTACTGCGCCTTGCAAATGACAGAAATACACACCAGCAGGTGAAGGCCAAGATCCTGGAACGCATGGCGGAATGGGCAGAGATGTTCAAGAAGGACCCGGATTTGGGGATCATGAATGAGCAGTATCACAGACTGAAGAGCCAGAATCCGAATTTACACCCTCCGTCTGCGCCATCGAAGAGCAGACTCACAGACGTGGATCGCAAGAAGGAGGAAGAGGAGCTTCAGATGGCTTTGAAGCTGTCTATTCAGGATAAAGGATCTCAGCCGGCTGCTCCTGCTCAACAGGCTGAGGCCTCGTCGTCGTCGCAGCCACAAGCGCAGGCTCAAACTCAAGTAAGACCGCAACCTGTTCCGTCGGGGACGACTGCAGCGACTATTTCCCGAGTGCGCGCCTTATTCGATTTCCAACCATCGGAGGATGGGGAGTTACAATTTCGCAAAGGGGATATAATCGCCGTTCTAGAGTCTGCCTATAAAGACTGGTGGAAGGGATCATTAAGGGGTCAGACCGGCATCTTCCCCTTGAACTACGTTGAGAAGCTGTCGGATCCGACTCCAGATGAGCTCCAGCGAGAGGCGCAGATGGAGTCGGAGGTCTTTGCGGAGATTAAGAACGTCGAGAAACTGCTTACATTGCTCAGCACATCGACCTCTGAGTTGCGTGGGGAGGATAACGATGAGATTACCGTATGTATTCTGTCACAGTGCGACCATACTTTGCTAATTGTATTAGAAACTGTATCACTCAACTCTAGCAATACGCCCTAAGCTCATAGAGCTTATTGGAAAGTATTCTCAGAAGAAGGGTAAATATCGTCTGTCGCTATTGTTACTACGGAAGCTGACCTATGATAGACGACTTTACGCAACTGAATGAGAAATTTATCAAAGCTCGCAGAGACTACGAGAGTCTACTAGAGACGTCGATGTCCCATCCACCTCAGCCAACCTATGGGTACGGTCGACCACCGCAGGCCCAGCAGTACGGTGGCGCTCCCGCTGGATACTCACCGCAAAGCGGTCCACCAAGCGGTCCGCCAAGCGGTCCGCCAGCGCAGGATCCTCAGAGATTCTACACTCCTAATCCGCAAGGTATATAGATTCGATTTCATTGATTCGGCACCTTTATCACGAGAACAGCTGTTAAATTATTTTCAGGCCAACAACAATACCCGCCACAGCCTACATCGCCGGTGTACCCAGCTGGCCCGGGCGCGGCACCGTTCTATGTCGTCCCCCAAGATGCCCAGCAACCGCCTCAACAGCAACCGCCGCAACAGCAACAGCAACAGCAGCATCAGCATCAACATCAGCACCAGCCACAACACCAACCACCTCAACAAACCCCACAGTACCCTCAAGACCAACCCCTTCCCCTCCGC
>JPJV01002527.1:0-19681 GCA_000750745.1 Pseudogymnoascus sp. VKM F-4281 (FW-2241)
GGTGTGAGTGGGTGAGTGGGTGGGTGCACGTTGGCGTTTGGCGTCGATCAACAAGAGGAGGGAGTGGGTGGGACGGGGAGAGAGAGTGAGAGGGGAGGAGCGAGAGCGAGAACAAGGCGTCAGGGAGATTGCATACTCAGCATAGTAGTGTGGAGAGTACCTGGGATGTACCGAAGCAGACGAGATGCAGAGGAGATTCACAGGACATGGGCGGTTAGGTAGGTGTGTTGTGGTGGGGATATGTATGTGTGGATTATAGGAATATACATGGGAAGTACATGGAGAGATAGTAAGTGCAGGAGAGGGGCCAGAAGGGCAGAAGGGAGAAAGGGAAGGGGAGAGGAGAAGGGGAGAGGAGAAGGGAAGAAGGGAACGCGGGCGGGAAAAGGTACGAGAGAGGGGCCCTACCATACTATAGTAGAGTAGTAGAGTTGTAGAGTAGTACTGGAGTGGAGTATACGCGTGGTAAAATAGTAACGTACGGTACAAAGAGAGCAGGGGGGGTGGGGAAGAAGCGATAAGGCGGCGATGGGCAGTGATGGGCAGTGATGGGCAGTGATGGGCAATCGACCCAATCACGTGAGGTTTATTTTGGAAGAAGAGACAGAGGGACAGCGAGACAGGGATAAAAGATTAAAAGCAGCGAAATGAGGATCTGACGTGTTGATCTTCTAAGTGGGCGCTAACGACGGCGCTAGGAGAGGAGGCAGTTAGCGGTAGTAGTACTGTACGTATACTCTATATACTACTACTACGTACAGTACAGCAGTAGCAGATAGTATCAGGGTCTACTTTACTTTACTTTACTTTACTCTAGTTGGCCGTTAAAAGCCGGGCCGTCAATTTATATTACTGCTCTGCACCACACATTATTCTCTCTCTTGTGTCTTGTGTGTGTGCATCGTCATGGCGGTGGTGTCGTGACCTGCGTCTAGTCGCACAATCAACCTCGTCTGTCTATTATTGTCGTCTACTATTGTCGTCTATTCCTGTCTTGTCTTGACGCCTTGAATTACACGTGCAGTACCAGTACTCGAGTACGACTCTGTTGACTTCTGTTGACTCTCCTGTATACTACTCTAGTATGTATACTTGAATCCCATTCTGGTTTAGCCAAAAGGTACACCAATCACAACACACCATCTCCCCCCACAATAGCTACCGTAGCGTGCCTCAAAAGTGGCCCGTCTAGTTTTACTTAGCCCCAAAGTATGCGGCTTATCCTGGTTAATCCCTGCCATTACGGGTAAGCGATATTAAAGGATTGCTTGATCGAGGCCCCTATTCGCTGCCCGCCAGAATGACAAAGATACAAAGGACGTGTACTGTACTGTACCGTACATACCGTACCGTACCGTACGCGTACAATATTGCAGGGTTGCATACTAAGTAGTACACAACAACAGACTACATACATACGAGAGTCGTCTTACTCTAAAGTCGCCGAGCTCTCCAATATTTCAGAATACATACTCCGTACAGGACAGAATAAGACGAAAGGAGAAAGAATCCTTCCTTTGCCTTCCTTGCTGACATTTCTGGGATACGACTTAATTCGACTTCATTCTCCGCGGCAGGAACATCCATCCACCATCAACCATCGTCGCACTGCCGAGACAAGACATCCCCATCGTGGTTCGCGCACGTGGATCCGTTGTCACTCACCACCGTCCATGTCGATCCTCATACAGCTTCATCAACGCCTAATGAACAACTCACTACAGTAGTAATAACACCTCATTTAAACACCAAGCACGCAGCCAGACAACCACAACCACCACCACCCACAGCTTCTCCACGGCGGCATACATAGCAAGAGCAGCTCGGCGCCCAGCCTAATCACATCTCACTCCCATCCCACTCTGCCCTGCCAATCGTCGCGGACATGTCACCACACCAAGCACAGGACAACTGATGATGTTTCCTTCTCCAGCAGAGAGCCGGCCACGAACAACCGTAACCGTGGGTTAGGTAGGTACCGGTACCTGCAGTACACCCAGAAATAGCAGCACTTCCCACCTTGCAGCGGTACTCGTACAGTAGCGGCCAGGCCAAAAAGCAAAAAAAGCAAGACAGCACCAGGACCAGGACCAGGAGCTTCTTCTCGTATACCCGAGACACTGGCGGTCGCTGGCGTTGCTGCCATCTCTCCCCTTCCCCCAGCGACACCCCCAAGAAAAAAAAACTGTCCGTCTCGTGCTAATCCTCAACCGTGATGGCCAGCTCCCGTTTGCTCGGACTCAAAGCCGTCTTGGGCACGGAGTCATCTGTTTCGATCTGTTTGAACTCCCGCATTGGGCCATCAGTGCGAGTGCGCCATCGTATTCCACAGCTATTTCCGTCCGAGACAGTGCTAGAAGGCCGAGCGCTGCTAGAGCACGATGGTAAGATAAGTTTTCCACGCCGGCGCGCGAGCGTGGAGCGCGCCATGCCCATTACATGCCGGGGCCGGGTCAATCGTTTGGTCGGGCCCTTTCTCAGCCACTAGATGCGACTTGGCCCTGGCCTGCCAACCGTCCATCATAAATGTGACATCTCCGAAAGGGCACAAACAAATGGATGTTCTTTGAGGCTGGAAGATGCAGGGCCCCATCTCCACCCGGCGATCCGTCCATAAGTTCAGTCGATGATGCCTCATTTCCGCGGTCCAAGAGGTTTGTGGCGGTGAATTGGCCATGTTTGCTTACGAACAGTATGTATACACAGAGTCGGGGCGGCAGGGAGCTCTCCCCATGCATTCATTCCGTCCTACGGCGCTACCACGGCCACCGTTCTCCACCTGCCGCGGCGCATATTTCCCTACGGCAATGCCACCCGGCTTGCATTTTGCGCCAATTTCAGCCTGCTCTCGTGCACAGTATGGGGAGATTTCCCCAACTGCCCTGAACCCAAGCCAAATCACGGTTGAAATGAATTCATCCGGGGATAAATAGATGAATCTCATTAGTTGTGCCGTTTCAAACGCCCGTGCCGCATGACTGCCGCAACTGACTGTTGAAGGTGGGTCGTGGGCCAGTTCGTGAGGTTACGCGTTATCCTTTTCGCATCGCCGACTTGTTGCTGCCTTTATATCAAGGCATATAAACCCTTGATATTGATGATGCCCTTGAGACTTGAATGAATTCTTATATCCAAGAATGGTCACATGAAATATTATAACCATCGAATCCAGGTGAACAGGTTGTCTCATAGGTATTCACAGATACAGGCACCTCATATCTGATGGTTTCCCATTTGATTTGTGTCACGTGATGTATGTGTAAAATCTTCGAGGGCGTGTTGCATTGATAATGGGAATATGTGTGGTCATTATATTATATTCCATTTGGTTTTACGTGGAAATATTAATCTACTTATCTGACCTATCTTCTTGAACCCCAGGGGTTGGTTGTTTGGAATTGGATATAATTTGATATTATTTATGAGAAAACTTTTATACGATATTATTAGTTCGAGGTTTATAATTATAAATTTCCAACTATCAATCCACTGACTTCGAGAAACACGCAGAATCCCTGCCCCAAGCTCAGTTCCCATCATATCACTTGGAGTGGAAAGTCATTGCTATTTTATATGATAAAAGTGAAAGCTTGGTTCGTCATTTGATACTGCACGCCAACTTTGCACAATACTGACCGATCAGCCTCATACGGCTGGTTTTTCATGACCTGCAGTGGCAACGTCCAAAATCTGATCCTGCAGTCCCTCCACAATCGTAACCTGTACACCTGCATCTTCAAGTTTTTTCCTACCAAGATTCTGACCGATAAACTTTTCTGGTTCAAGAACTCCAACATAGACCACTCTAATCGCGCCGTTGAGCATCAATATCCGATCTACACACGTTCGATTCCCACTCAGCCTCTCGTTGCAAGGCTCCATTGTCGTGTATAGAACAGTGGTTTTTGGCAACACTTGAGCTATTCCTTCCTCCGGGAGGTTGTTCGCTTGTGCCACTTTCATGAAGCAGCACTGTTCGGCATGTGTATTCCCTGGCAGCTCTTTTGTGAAGCCAGCCGATAATATTTCATTTTTATCTGCATCGACGAGGACTGCTCCAACACAGAAATTCGTCGGTCCTGGAGGCGAGAGGCGGGCTTGGAGGAGCGCGTATTCCATATAACCCTTGTGGTCCCCCGCATTGATAGCGGGGTGACTTGAATTGGCCGCCATGAAGGCGGACGGAAGAGGTTAATTTCGGAATAATGCCAATGGTGGGGTTACAGTATGAAACATGTAGCTGAAATATGTCGACAATGGTAATGGGAAAATGGTGTTGAAGTTTGTGTCGAGTTCCCCGTGGGGTTCAATTGGCGATAACAATTAAAGTTCAAGCTACGGACGGTTTGGCGCGCCGCTGTCCGTTATCGCGTGAGACCATGCATGCTGCCAGCCTCGCAAGGATCCACAGCCGCGACGAAGGGATTCAGGGACCAGCATCAACGTCCCTCATCCCTCATCTGGCCAATTCGCAGCACCGCTTCCTCTTCACGATCTCCTCTTGTCATACCAGTAGTAAGTGATGCATCCGACGAGAAACATATTGGAGTCCTAACCCATTAGTGTGATACATGCGCCAATGTCACAAGCACGCTGAAACTCTCACCCCCTCCCGTCATGACCACAGCGCTGGTCCTTGTTGTCGACATATCCCATATATTATTACCAGCTTCGGCTCTCTGATAAACCATAAATATCAAAAGGCAGGGCAGAGAGCCAAACCGACACAATGCTCCGCCATCTCTCGCTCTCGTCCTCCACCAAGTCTCGCATTCTGTCACAACGGAGAAAGATTAGATATCTGGTTCTCACCATCATTTTAATTGTCCTGTTTCTCACATTCCCTTACGAATCGGAAATTGCTGTGAAGCCACGCCCGTCCCCCACAGCTGCCCCGACAGAGAATCGCAGATACAACATACAAGCTACGTTCCCATCTGAATACCCCGCTACCAAGGACCTGCGGCTACAGCGGCGGGGGGAAGTCAAGGATGCGTTTAAACACGCCTGGAAGGGGTACAAGAAGCATGCGTGGCTCCACGACGAGGTCATGCCGCTGTCGGGAGGACACAAGGATCCGTTTGTCGGCTGGGCGGCGACAATAGTGGACGGGCTGGACACCCTATATATAATGGGAATGATTGACGAATTCGAGGATGCACTCAAGGCTCTGGAGAAGATCAACTTTTTGAAACCAAACGCGGAACGTGTCCCGATTTTCGAGGTCAATATCCGTTATTTGGGTGGGCTGCTGGGCGCATGGGATATCAGTGGTCACAAGTACCCAATTCTCCTCAAAAAAGCCACAGAGTTGGGAGACTTCCTCTACGGCGCGTTTAATACTGAAAATGGGATCCCAGTGCCTTATTACTGGTGGGAGAGGGAGGTGGATGGGCTGCTGACGGGTGACAATGGAGTGCTGGTCGCGCAGATTGCAAGCTTGAGCCTGGAGCTTATTCGACTCAGTCAAGTCACGGGAAACCCAAAGTATGCCGACGCGGTGCAAAAGATTACAGACCAGTTGGACGACATGCAGACGAAATCATCGCTGCCTGGAATGTGGCCCTCGCAAGTAGACTGCAAGGGACCCAAGTTGTCATTCTCATCCAGCTCGTATACGCTGGGCGCCTTTGCAGGTGAGTCTCAAATATCCTGCCAGTCATACATATTTGCTAACATACGACTTTTAGACTCTGCGTACGAGTACCTGCCCAAAACTCACTTGCTAGTCCGCTCGTCGACTTCATCCGAGCAATATCTCAGCATGTATCGCACTGCCTTGGCCACATTTAGCAAGAACCTGTTCTTCCGACCCAAGCTCCCAGGAAACCCAGATATTCTCTTCTCCGGTTCGTACAACGCCAACGCGAAACTTGAACGCCTAAATACAGAAGTTCAACACTTGGCTTGCTTCGTTGGCGGAATGGTAGGGCTTGGATCTCGAATAAGCAACTCCGACGATGAACTGGATGCGGCTAAAAAGCTCACTGATGGATGCGTGTGGGCGTATGAGAACACGCCATCGGGAATCATGCCCGAGATCTTCCACGTCGATAAATGTGACGACCCCATCGCATGCAAGTGGACCAAAGAAGGGAACGGCTTCCGCACTGTTGATGATTCTTCGTATCAACTCCGCCCGGAAGCGATAGAGTCTGTCTTCATCATGTACCGCCTCACCGCTGACCCGTCGTGGCAGGACAAGGGCTGGAAGATGTTCCAGGCCATAATAAAACACACGAGGACTGACATTGCACATGCGAGGCTCAAAAATGTGATGGATGCCAACCCAACAAAGGAAGATTCCATGGAGAGTTTCTGGCTTGCAGAGACGTTGAAATACTTTTATTTGCTCTACAGCGAGCCCGAGTTGGTGAGCCTAGACGAGTATGTGTTGAATACCGAGGCCCATCCGTTTAGATATGGGTAGTATGGGATAGTTCTGTACATAGATATTAGGGGGAACACATAGCACATACGCAGCCACTGGAAATGTGTTGTCTCCATTGCATTTAGTGATAAAACATCGCCCAGACCAACAATTACACGTAGAGCAGAGAAGTACATATTCGGGGAGTTCGTCGTCTAATTTTCGTCGCATCTCATCGCCCCCTACCTCTATCGCCGACGCTCGGAAGCTTCCGCACTAGCGCATTTCTAATTTCTAAATTCCTCGCGACAACTCCAGACATCAACGGCACAACCAACACTGGCCAATTGCTACCTACGAATAGTTCTTCGGCTCGATTGCGCCACCCGGAATTTGTCCGGATCTCTTGAGCATATAGACGCCTGGATTTTGCCTCCTCAGAGTGAGGCGAGGCACCGGGACATCATCATTCATCATGGCAACTCGGTCGGTCTCCCCAGGAGGAGCCCTCCTTAGAGCATCTCGAATGTTTTCGGTCCCAGCGCCAGTACAGCGGCAGGCGTCGGAGTTGGCTTCGAATGCCACTTTTGGCTCGGATAGTGCTACGCTCCCTCATCCTACCCATCTCTCAATCAGCACACCCCCATCATCCCGCTCGAAGGGCGACTGGGGTTTCAAGCGCAATCTGCCTCTCCGCTCCACTACCAAGACATCGACTCCAGTCATCCGCATCAGCTCTGTCGATACCTACGATCATATTACTGAGTTCGGATCCGCAGCCGACCACACCCTCACCCTCCGCAAGTGGCAGGAGTTGAACATGCCATTGACTGCACCTTCAGTCGCTGTGGCCGGCACCTACGGCCCAGGCAACAGGACACCGGGGCGCGGGGTCTTTGAAACGGATACGGATATCACAGAAACAGGCGTCGACGCAGCGAATAAAGATAAACGGTGGAAATTTGAAGGCCCATGGTTGGCAGGACAGACAGAGGCCGAGTTCAATGAGTACGTGAGGACGGAGGTTGCCAAGAGGAGACCAGCCTTCCGCAAGTTTCTACAGAATCATAAAGCCGACCAGGATACCAAGGATGCTCAGCGAAAAGCCAGGGAGGCTGGTGTGGAGGCACCCGAGCCACTCAAAGCAACCGAAATGACAGAGGAGGAAATGACGGGGTACCTGCGTATATTGAGACAGGATCGCTCTGAGCTATTCAGACTCATCCGAGACTTCTTGGACCTCCCTCCGTCCCCATCTGTCAACACTGATTACGGAAGCATCGCAGAGAGCTTGTTTACGGACATGACGTCGGGATCGCTGTCTGGCAAGACCGTCAAGGCCGAGGACTACATCCAAAAGTCAAGCTCCCCGTACGCCAACACCGGCCCGCCAAAGACTCATCCCTCAGCGGGTCTCTCGTACCTGAGGACCGGTGCGCACATCTCCAACCACCCCGTCTATGGACCGCAGCAAGATCATGCACCTGTACAAGGGCGTGTTATTCTCCCCAAGAACGCAGCTGTTGGCAGCTTTGCACCAAAACTCGGTGTGGCAGGTGTTGTTGTCGATATTCCAACGAGCTCGGACTACTTCAATACCTCGACATTTGGACACGGCCGCAAAAGGTCCAACGTGGAAAGACTCCCAGGCCTCATCAACATCGAACCCGAGAAGGTTGGGGGATCCAAGGTCTATCTTAGCCCCAAATCTGCCACTATTGACTCCAAGGGTCGCATTAATCTCTCCGTAACCGGTGCTCAGAATGCTGCTGTTGCGGTCCTCGAAGGGACAGTCTCTACGGCGGCACCACAAAGTCCGGTTGATAGCGGAAGAACATCCTTTCAGTCAGCATTCGGCCGATCATCTGGCGCCGCCTCGTCCAAGGGATACGGAATGAGTTCAGAGACCGATAATGCGTTTGGCGACAGGGCGCGTAACATTGAGAGTGTACGATGGACGCAATCCAAGCGTATGACTGCGGAAGAGAGGAGAAGCGGAAAGGAGGAGTTTGAGCAGCTGGAGTCTCTATTGGCTGGCAAACCACTAAGGAAGTAGGATACTGGGATAGAGATGTACGTTATTTGAAGCACGATATGTAGACTAGATGTAGATATAACCTTGAATTGTTGTCATGACCATCTATTTTGCCAGAAATAAATTCGAGGTCAGTCATGTGACTTGAATTGGTTGTCGGCCTCAGGCGCCAACAACCCCGTTTCTGCCCTACTAGTATGTTAAGCGACCACACAATATCAAAAGTTTCTCGAGAGGGAACTTTACGACATCACGACAAGCTCCTCAACCAGATTCTCGACAATTCACATCGACAACCGCAATCATGGGTCGCGTTCGCACTAAGGTTGGTTCCCACGGCGTTTGAAATAGTTTCCAATCAATAGACGCTGACATGATGCGACATAGACTGTCAAGAAGTCCGCCAAGGTCATCATTGAGCGTTACTACCCCAAGTTGACTCTGGACTTTGAGACCAACAAGAGAATCTGCGATGAGATTGCCATCATTGCCTCCAAGCGCCTGCGCAACAAGGTACGGCAGACGCTGCTTTGATACTTGAGAATGATCTGACAAGAAAATTAGATTGCCGGATACACCACTCACTTGATGAAGCGTATCCAGCGTGGCCCAGTCCGCGGTATCTCCTTCAAGCTCCAAGAAGAGGAGCGTGAGCGCAAGGATCAGTACGTCCCAGAGGTCTCGGCTCTCGACTTCACCCAGAACTCTGAGAGCGGCAACCTCGAGGTTGACCAAGAGACCAAGGATCTCCTCAAGACCCTCGGCGTAAGTAATCCGTTCAACTTGTCCGCGACAGACCCACTAACAATTACCAGTTCGACTCCATCCCAGTCTCCATCGTCGCCGTTGCCCAGCAGCAGACCACCGAGCGTGGACCCCGCCGTTTCGGTGACCGCCCTCCTCGCAAGGATTAAATGTGTGCTTTGGGATTTGGAGGATAAGGGGTTGCAAATGGCGCATTGCTTCTGGGCGTCTGGCGGAAACGTTATGCATACTAGATCAATGTAAGATCATGACCTCCACTAGGTGTCGCTGATTCTCCCTCGGGAGATGATGCTTGATTGCCATTTTCTTTTGTTCCATGCTGTGTGCGTGAAGTGCTGTCCCAGCCGTCACTTTGACCAACTTTAGCTTCTTCCCAAATGGTGACAACGTGATTATGTGCGAGTTAACTTTTAGGGTCCCACGAACAACATGCAGAATATTGGTAGAACAGTTACAATGGATACTCGATTTGATCTTTTGAAATTTGTCTGAAATTCTGCTTTCTTTGTGCTCGTATTTGCATGTAGAGTCTTCTGCTCCGGGTATCTCATACATTATAACGCCGTAAGATCCAGCCTTCTATAAACGCCATCCAACTCCTTGAACCAGCCCTCCCATCACCTCGAAGCATACCCTTCGTGCTTGAGATGCATGGCGTCCAATCTCCGCCTGACCTGCTCATCCTCATCCTCGAACTCATCTTCAAAACTGGGTGGGACGGCGTGCCTAGTTATCTCCTTCTCCCTCACCTCAACATCCACCAGGCCGCCTCTCATCACAGCGTCTGGTGCCATCTCGCCCCTCTCCAGCGCCAAGTCCTTCCTATCCTCCACACCTCGTCCCTCCGGGTCGGAGATAATCTCTAGATTCTTTAGGTCGTCTGCCAACCTATCCTCCAGCCTCTGCCTTTCAGAGAGCGCCTCTCGCTCGCCGAGCAGCTCGAGCTCGCCGCCGTATCCCCCATCCCGCTCCCAGGCTGGCGTCTCGGAGAGTTGCACCTTTATGTACATGGCCCTCCTCGCGCAGTCTTCGCAGCACCACCGGTCTGCTTCTGCGGCTGGAACGATGCGGAAATTGCTCGACCTGCCCGACGTGCCAAAGAGTCTGTATCCGCCGTTTGAGCCTCCTGGTGGTGACGGGTTGGGGCAGAGCACGTAAGCACAGCGGTTGTTTATGCGGCGCTCTTCGAGGAGGGCATCGAAGTCGGAGGGCTGGAAGGGGCGTAGCAGTTGCTTGACGGTGGACACGTCGGACGCAGACGGAGAGGTGGCGGGGAGGCTGGTTGTGGGATAGTCGAGGAGCGTCTCGGTAGAGTAGAGAATGTCGAGTTCGAGGTCTTTGCGGCGCTGGATGAGGTTTGCATGATACAGAGCCGTGGCGACGTGGGCAGGATTGGCTGCTGCGATGGACTCTGCGAGGGGCGAGTCTACTGAAACGATGGACGCGTTAGATTGTTGGGCATCGTCGGTGCGCTTCTTCAAAATAGATTTCGGGGGTTTCGAAGAGGAGGCCATGGCTGATGACCAGACGAACGCATGCGTGTATGAGTGTTGGATGTACTAAAGCTTCATTCGGGTGATATCAGTGCGTTGCGACTTGCTCTCTGCATATGTAATCATATCACGACCCCTCCCCCACCAAAAAAATAGTGGTCGTCGTCGGTGATTGCTCCAGCCACAAGCCACAACGCCTCAGCCATAACCTACTTTAGTGTGGTCCCCCACTCTACTGCGGCCAAGGCTTCAATCACCACCACTCCCTCTCCCACATTGTCCGTCCATCGCCTTTCTCACCATCCTATGAAGCTACCTACAAACTGCTCTGAGTGCACAAATAAATTGATTATACTGCCTGGTAAGCTTGACTAACCCATCTGTACATAACTCGTCCGCCCGACTCCGCTCTATCGTTGTCCATCTCGCCTGATTTACTTGCCGCTCTTCGCCGCTGACGTATCCCACAGCTTCTTCCTGCCCGTGCTACATGGGTGATTCGCCCGCAGCAACATCTACAGCCTCTTCCTAGAAACGCAACTGCTACAGTACGAGATTATTCCCCCCATCACCGCGCTGCGCTTGGCCTCGCTACATCGACAACCGACCTGAGCCCCGGTTCGCCGTCGGTTGATAAACAAGCGGTGACGTTGTAAGCTGGCAATTCCCAAGGCAAACAAAACATGTCTGCTCCACCCTTCAAAGTCAAGGCCGTCTACGAATATACGTCCCCCCACGAAGACGACCTGCACTTCCCGAATGGCCAAATTATAACGGTTACTGAGGAGGAGGATGACGATTGGTATTCGGGCGAGTATGTGGACGCCGGAGGGGTTAAGCAAGAGGGGATATTTCCCCGGAATTTCGTCGAGAAATACGAACCCCAAGCTCCTCCCCGGCCCGTCCGTTCTGCACGACCGAAGAAGGAGGCCGAGCAAGCGCCGCCCGAACTGGCTCCAGTTCCGGTTGCTGCCGAGCCTGCCCCAGAGCCCATCGTTGCCGAGACGCCAGTCGCAGAGGAAGTCGTAGAGGCGGCGCCTCCAAAGATTGAACCGTCCGTTCCTGCCGCACCAAAACAGGTTGAGAAACCTGCCGCTCCTGCGCAAGTGGCACCCAAGGCAGCCGCCCCCCCAGCGGAATCGGATAAACCAACAGGGTCTTTCAGGGACCGTATCGCCGCATTCAATAAATCTGCCGCGCCTCCACCAGCTCCATTCAAGCCGGGTGGATTGGGTGGTGGCTCAAGCTTCATCAAGAAACCGTTTGTCCCACCGCCACCGAGCAAGAATGCCTATATCCCCCCTCCGCGCGATACCCCCGTGGCAAAGATTTACAGGAGAGAGGAAGACCCTGAGATTGCCGCAAAGGAAACAGAGAACCAGGAGAGCGCGGAGAAGGCAGGACTTGCCGCGACTGGCCAAGAGGGCGAGGAGGAGCAGCCAAAACCAACGAGCCTCAAGGAGCGAATTGCCCTCTTGCAAAAGCAACAGGCAGAACAAGCTGCCAGACATGCCGACGCTGCGCAGAAGAAAGAAAAGCCGAAGCGCCCCGTAAAGAAGCGCACAGATTCTCAACCCGTAGGCGAGCAACTAGAGGGTGAGGGAGAACCTCTGGAGAAGCAAGAGAGCCACGATACAGTGGGCAGGCAATCGATCGATTCTTCAAGAGATGACGCTGCTGCTGCTCGCCAGCAACCTCAGCGACGCAAGTCATCAAAGGGTCCACCTGCTATTCCGGCTCCCGCTGTGGAAGCAGACGGCAACGATGCCGACATGTCGGGAGCGGGCGACGAGACTGAGGAGCCCGACACTGGACTCGAAGATTCAGATGCCAAGCCGAATGTCAAATCGCATGCGCCGCCTCCACCACCCCCAGCCCGCGAAGAAGATGTTGGCGACGAAGAGGACATTGCGAGCGATAGAGAGGAAGTAGAAGAGGGCGAAAACGAAGAGGAGGAGGATGTCGACCCCGAAGTTCGCAGAAAGGAGGAGATCAGAGCCCGCATGGCAAAGATGAGTGGAGGCATGGGCATGCATGGCATGTTTGGTCCTCCCGGTGGGATGCCGATGCCAGCGGCGGCTGCGGCGCCGAAGAAGAAGAAGGCTGCATCGGGCGATTCGCGACCCTCGGGAGAGTACGGGTATGATGAGAGCAGCCCCACAAGCTCTCGTGCTCCTCAGGTTCCAGTCATGGCCCTACCGGGATTGTCCAAGGTCCGTACGCCGGAAGAAATGTCCACTGGCGAACCGGAAGAGATTCCGGATGTCGAAGAACGTCGCCCTCCCCCTCCACGATGTAAGTACATTGCGCCTTTGGCCTTTAACAACATCTAACATGTCGAAGCATCTATGAGTCAGGAAAGTTTCAAAGCCCCCGTAGTGCCCGGCGGAAGGCCTGCACCACCGCCTGTGCCTGTCGAATGTAAGTTTACCTGATGTGACGCAAGGGTATATATGCTGACATGTTAGCCCGACCTGCACCAATAGAAACCCCGCTCTCCCCTGGATCCGTATCGGACGATGAGCTATCTACCAACGCCAAGATATCGGCGCAGACGCCAACCGGTGAAGTCGCGGCTCCAAGCTTTCCCATACGAGAAGAGAAACCGATGCCTCCAGCGTTGCCGCCTGTATCCCCTACAACGCCCGGTGCAAACAAACGAGCGAGTCGTGTTCCTCCTATTCCTGGTCCCAGCACCAGCCAGGCCCGTGCTCCACCACCCCCCCCGCCGACAGGTTCGCTGAGCCGGGCGTCCACCGGCGATGCAAGGTTTATGCCGGTGCCGGCAACCACTCAGCGCGAGGAGACGGACGAGGAGGTCACTGAATACGAGGGGGACTACGACACCGATATCGCCTCTACAGAGCCGCATAAAGATGCACTAAGAGCACAGGCTAGAGAGCCAAGCATCGACGATGAGTCGGCGAGGTCTTCATTTGGGTCCCCGGCAGGGCCACCTCCACCATTGCCGCCAGTTGCGGCTCCTCGCGGCGTTCCTCCACCTCTCCCATCGCAACCTCCGCCACATGCTCGCCAGTCTTTGGATATGCCACGGGCCGTGCCACTGCCGCCGCCGCCACCACCAAAGCAAGAAGAGGAGGAAGAGTACGACCCGTTCAAGTATACGGCCCCAAAATCTGGTGTGCCGGTGAGCGCCGCAACTGTCAGAAAGGTTCCTGATGATAATGAAGACCTGTATTCGTCGTCCCCTCCGCGACAGGCCCCGCCTCCCCACGACGGGCGTGCTCCGCCCCCGCCACCTCCCCGTGAGGCACCCGTTGAGAGGGCCGCTCCAAGACAATCCGTGGATGTGCAGAGAACTATGGGAGCAGCAACAACAACCCGGCGATCGACTGATTTGAATCGAATGTCAATGGACCATGGATTTATTGCCAATGATGTGGATTTGGGGGAAGGCAGCCTATGGTGGACCAACCCTAGTGGCGTCCCTCCAGCCTTCCATGGGCGAAAGGATCTCCTGCATGAAGCCGAGGAGTCGACTGTGACTAAACGAGGCGGCAAGTCTGTTACTACCAAGGATCTTTACGTGCTATTCCCAGACTATTCGCAGACCGTGATCACTGTTCAGTTCGACCCCCAGAACCCATCCGATGCGTCATTCGAGCAGCGCCATGAACAGCCCCCTTCGCGTCTGCGCCAGGATCAGTTGGAGGAAGCCCACGAGCGCTTTGGTAGCCGTATCCACGACGCTGTAGTGGCCAAGAAGGAAGGCGTTGTCGCAGATGGCACCCCGGCCGGCCTAATCCTCGAGCTTCTCAAGCCATTCAAGGATGCCCTGCTTCCCATTGGCACTCGAGCCTATGGCGCCCTAGTCTACAGTAATCTCGGGAACTCCCTAACGTCTCAATTTGACGAGATCCGGCCGGGCGACATCATCACCCTGCGCAATGCCAAGTTCCAAGGAAAACACGGCCCGATGCACGCAAAGTACACGGCTGAAGTTGGGAAGGCTGAAGGCCACGTTGGTGTGGTTGCGGAGTGGGATGGCCCAAAGAAGAAGGTGCGCGCCTGGGAGCAGGGACGGGAGAGTAAAAAGGTTAAGCTTGAGAGTTTCAAGCTGGATGATCTCCGAAGCGGCGAGGTCAAGATTTGGAGAGTCATGCCGAGGAGCTGGGTCGGTTGGGAGGGTGAGAATTCGAAGTGACCGTGTGATGTATTTAGTTCACTCTGCTAGTAGCAATGTGCATTTATCTTCTAGACGAGGCTCCATTACACAAGGCAGACGAGAACTGGCGAGGTTCCGGTACACACGTCGAAAGGAAGGGCTTACCTTCTCGTGAAGATGCATGTTTGATTAAATATTGAACGTCTTGCACGAACTGAAGTGCACGGCAGTTCGTATTACTCGGTTTCGTTGATTCTGTGTAACCGACCAAGAGTTTTATGGTGAACAATATTGATACTCGGACTAATTCCAAAGTTTTCTGACTCGAATAGACATGAGGCTGCCCCCCTGTCACTACCCCGCCATATAGCCACTTAGCGAGGTATTGGTCCATAAAAATGGCCATAGTTCCGGCAGTGGCTAAACTCAGTTTCAACGGTATATCTACATGCCAAGTAATTACCTTCACAATAGGTCCTACTGTCAAGAGGCATCATTGAAGACGAGAGTGTAAGCAATATGGTTTGAGGCGCAACTTCTGCTCCGTCGAGGGGGAAGGGGAGATGTCTGAAGGGTCAGAGTTCACCGGGAGCGGTTGGAGGTGCGATGGCTGCCTTGGTGTTGATGGCTGTTCTGGTATAATACAGCTTGGTCGAACGGAGATGCGATGCTCCAATTCTAGTATAAATACAGCCTCGATCTCTCTCAAACTTCGACATCAACCACAAGAAGAAATCCACTCAGCTATTAACAGTACGCCAGCACTTCTGCCAAAGTGATACCAACTGACACTCACCTAGACTACCACCAATATGCAGTTCAAACTCTCCGCACTTGTCGCCCTCGTCGCCTTGGGCTCCAGCATCCTCGCTGTCCCCGTGGCCGACGCCGAAGCCGACGCCGCTCCAGTCTCCAACTGGAAACAGCGTGGCCCAGCCCCACTCGCCGAGTCCGCTATCGAGGAGCGTGACGCAGATGGCGAACTCGTGGCGCGCGCCTGCTCCTACACCACGGGCTGCCGCTCCGTCAGGGGAGCCAAGTCTGGGCGGTACTGCGGTTACTGCCCTCAGGTTTCGGGGTCGCACACCTGGAAGGGGACGCACGTCTACCAGCTCAACGGCGCCACTTCGGCGTCTGGATGCTGCGATTACGGGTATAACTCGAAATGTGCTGCTCAGTACGATGGAAACTGGAGTAGCGCTTACTGCCCATTCTGAGGGGTGACGGGCGAGCATGACGGGTGATACCGGGTCGACCTTTGATAGTCAGTCGGTACTTTAATAAGAAGATTTGTGCACAATCCAGAAGTTTTTCGTAATATCATAGCGACTTTGATGGTATCTTATAAAACTACAAGCATCTACCTCACAGCATATATCCTCCCCATCTCCCTCCTCTCCTCAAAACTCATTGGCATTGGAAATTTTAACACCGGCACCTCATTCTCGTAACTCTTTTTTATAATCCGCAGCGGCGCTGGTATGGGATCTGGCGTGTTCTCACGCGACTCCCTCCTTTCTGATGAGTCTGCGTCGCTCGTTGTGTCTGATGTATCTGACTCCAAGTCAGGAACCTCTGCGTTACCATCATACTTTAAAAGGCTGGCGTCCTCTACAACGTTGGATAATCGTGCACGCATGAAATCTCGTCGCGTCAAATTCCGCTCGAGCGCTTCATTTTTCGAAGATGATACCTCATGCTTTGCCGCCACGTTGGATAGTCGTGCACTCATGAAATCCCGCCGCGACAACTTCCGCTCGAGCCCTTCATCCTTGGAATACGCACCATCATGCTTTACCGCAACGTGGGACAATTGTTCCCGCCGCGTCAAGTTCCGCCCGAGCCCCTCGTTCTTGTCAAAGGGCGTCGAAGATGATATCTCGGAATACGCTGCCGCCGACTGCGGCGCCCATGTATGCCTCCCCATCGAAGCCACACTATCCGCTCGCTCGAGGTTGGAAGCGTCGCTGTAGTGCGACGAATAGCCCGTGTCTGACCGCCTCAGATCACTCAGACCACCCAGACCGCCATATTTCGGCCCCGAGAGTAGGAAATGTATCGGGACCGGCTTGCGCACGATGGAACGTATACGTGAGACGCGTCTATCGCTTTTCGGCGGCGGCGTCGGCGGCTGGTACCATAGGTCTATAGCCGAGTCGTAAGGGGGTTGAGGGAGGGGGTGCGATTCAGGAGGGGGCCGTACTTCCGATTTGGCTGTGAGCGAGTAGCTAAGTGGTGAGATTATGTCGTCAAGACGGCGTGGGCGTACTTCGGGCCTATACGTCGGAAATCTTGATGGGAGCGAGTGGTATGGCTGATACTGCTCCCCGGAATAATCTGGAGTAAGTGGCGAGATCATATCGTCCGGGCGATGGGGGCGTGGAGGGGGCATAGATACGCTCCTACTGTGATGCAGCGGTAATGTGGGCGAGTCCGGCCGTTGTGCGGCAACGTAGTGACTTAGAAATCCATCACTGGGCTGTGCTTTGGTGTGCTCAGACGCAACACGCGTCGTAAGCTCCGAATCGTCGCCGTGCTGAGACGCAACGCTTCGCTGTGGCTTATGCTCCGAAGTGTCGGTGTGCTGGGACGTCGACACGGTAGCATAGTCGGCGTGCTGAGACGTCGAAACGGCAGCGTAGTCGGCGTGCTGTTGAGACGTCGAGCGAACGGCAACGTAACCACTTTGATAGTATGCTGGCAGGCGCTGAGTCTCGGCGCATTCAAGCTGCGAGCTGTCTATGCTCCAGGCTCCGCCGGTATGCTGCTTCTGCCAAGCTTCCTCGGCCCTATTCATCATATCTCTTCGATCGCGCCGTCGTTGATTACAGTAGCGGACCAAGAAGTATAGCCCGATCATTGAAAGCGTGCCCAAAATTGAGGACACGACTATGGTCCCTATCAAAAAGCTGTTCGACATTGTGACTGGTGGGAGAAGTGGTAAACGTCAGAACGACGGACCAAGACGAACAGATATAGGAATACTTCCTCCATGACTGCGGAACGTAGCTGAAGATCCAAGGCATCCTTCAGACCAAAGAAGCAGGACACAAAAGTTGATTCTCAGATTGTCCCGATTTTCGAGGTGGTGAAGGCCTTCAAGTCGTCCCGGCTGACGGTAGATCTGCGGGCGCACAGCCACGAAGCCATTTTTGGAACAACGCTCCAGCCAACCACGACCCCGCGCCAATGCGCTTGCATCGGGAAATGCCCTGTAGTTTTAAACTATATTTTAGCGTGGGCTAATTAGTGGGCTGCGCTTGCGAAGAGGCATAATTGTGAAGATTGTCGCACAATTTGGCGTCGTCAGAGAGGCGTATTGTGAAGATTGTGGCACAATTTCGCGTGGGCTGATGCCGTGAGAGGCATGGCTTGTGAAGATTGTTGCACAATTTGGCATGGCTGTTACCGTTGGAGAGGCGTATTCGAGAGGCATAGCTTGTCGCACAATTTGGCGTGGGCTGATTGAGTGTGGAGGCGGGAGGGGTCTGACTTGTGAAGATGTCGCATATGAAGGATTTGGTGATGTCGCCCCAAGGATTCCGAGATTCAGTTAGAGAGGCAAGACATGCGAAGATCGTGAAGATTGTTTAGAGTCGCGATTGGGGGCCGTCATTTAGTCGGAGAGAAATGGCTTGCGAAGGTAGTGAAGATCGTCTAGAGTCACGATTAGGGGCTGTCGCGACGCATTTGTAAAGATCGCCTAGAGTGTTACGATTGGGATCCATCATCTAGTCGGAGAGGTCGTCCAACTTGTGTGTTCGTGAAGATTCGGCTGATTTGTAAAGGTGTCGCACGGTCTAAATCGGTCTGCGTAGGATTTAACGCCCCAAGGAATGCGCATCGCCCTGTTGCACACGACGATCTATAGATCGGCTAGGATCTGTAGGTAAGACTGCGGATAGTTATCGTTTAACGACTAAAACATTCTAGAAATCATGGATTACTTGGGCACATTGCTTCGAAATCCATTAATATAACGTGGTCCATATGCGAGTGAAACACCCAAGCGAGTGAAACACTCAACTGCGACGACACGACAAGATGCCAATAAAATTAACCACAACACTAGAATATCAACTACATACAACAAAATCATCGTCTGTAAGCACTTCTATAGGCATAGTACACGTGCGTGCATTGTGCCCTATGTTACTACATGTTCCACATCGCCGTTCCCTCACTTCAGTCCTCTTTGCACGACCACTACCCTGGCGTGCTTCCTCTACTAATTGCTTATTCACATCTGTTTGGTCGGCAATAGCTTGTCCTTCAAATATAGCAAGACTGCCTCCTTCTTGGAGACGATTCCTTTTTGCTCTACGACGCTTGCTTATAGTTGTGTTTGCCTCTTCTAGTACTTCAACTCGTGCTCGCAGTAGCACAACTTCATGCATCATTTTCCCTGTCCCCTTTGCAAAATGATCAATTGCTTTAAATATTGCTAATGGAGAGCTGTTTTAATGATGTGCAATTCGGGTTTTGATATACTGCGACTGTGAAGATGCTTCAATTGGGTTGTTTGGTGTCTTTGAAACCCAAGGTGCTTGTATGCCAATAGCCCCCTCAGGTGGTGTTGGAGTCCGCAACTAAACATTTAGTTTTGACAGAACATGTTCTGCATTTAACGGGACAAGCCCTGCTCCACAGAACCCCCCTTTGATATTACTTTCTGTCATAGACTCTTGGAAGGCTATAACAAATGCTAGGATAAAGTCATCCTTTGTAATAACGTGGTCCACCCCAGAGCGACGCACACCACTGAGCGACGCACTATTCCACGACCACACGACAAGTAACATTAATCATACCACCGCAACAACCGTAGTACACTAAAAACTATGTAGACTCATATACATCAGACATTTCTACATCTTCTTGACATGTGCGTG
>JPJV01002528.1:0-17347 GCA_000750745.1 Pseudogymnoascus sp. VKM F-4281 (FW-2241)
GGGCTTGGGTGGCTTGCCATCTGGCTTGAGTTCGGGGTTGACGGGAGCAGGGGGAACGTCGTCGGTGGAGCTGTGGACAGTGATGCCGGGTAGAGTCTCGATTACTTCCGGTTCGGCAACTGCCTCAGCTGCCTCCACGGGCACTTCTGGCTTGGCCGGTTCCGTGACGGGACCAAGCCACCCTTCGTGAATCCCTCGTACGTATTCTTTCCAGGTATTTCGCCCAATGACTATATCTCCCAGCAGCCCCTCATACGGTTTTGAGCCATTGGCGAGGCGAGCAGCGAGGACGGGGTCGTCCTCTTGAATCTCGTTCGTACTAAGCTGGCGCTCCTTTCGGATCTTCTCCGCCAATTCGGCGCGGACATCGCCCTCCTTGCGCCCCTGAATGAACTCCCAGTCGAGGCCTGAAGAGACTAAAACCGGTTTCACGTAGTCTTTGAAGTGGTCTTGAGCAATCCGTAGCCCGTCCGTCGGAGGCGCTTCGAGGAAGACTGTGAGTTTCCTCGGCATCGATTTCGGGTCGAGTGGCTCCTTGGCCAAGTGCTCGACAAGCTTGCTCCATTTCAATTGCACCCTCTTCTGCTCCCTCTTGTCATATATTATAAGCCCTGCGATGGTACCGGTCACTGAGAGGAATATCGACCAGTTCCGAGATGGTAATTTCAGCCGCATATTGGGCAGACCCATCATTTTCCATACTGGGTTCGGTGGGCGGACTGGTTTCGCATTTTTCGCTGCTGATTTGGGGATTTCCGCTTTCGGCGCCGAAGCTGAAGCCTAGCAACATGTTAGCCACCTGCTATGTGAAGGTAGGGCGTCTGGGAGACTACCTCCGGTTCAACTGGCTTCGAGTCCGCCATGCTGGGAGCGGCTATAATCTCTACTTATATAATAAACAGTATCCAGAAGTCTTGGACCACCGACTTCTCGTAGCGTCTACGAGTCGGAACCTGAAGCGTGTTGAAGGCAAGTCGCGTTATGGCGCCTCTCAACGACTCGAGATTTCTTTCAGATGCCCATTATCAAAAGTTCGGTCGCGACACCCTTACCAAAATTCTTTAGCCTACAATTGGTTAGACTAATCACAGGGGTGGCCATGGTCGGCAACTCCCGTGAATTCAAAGATAAGATATAGAGATCACGTGCTGCTTTGCACAAACCTGGCAGCTTCAGGATTTAGTGTGGAGGGTATATATCCAGAAATCATGGACAGATGGATTCCCAAAGCGCATCGTTTTGTCTCATAAAGTGAAAAAAAGGTCCGAGATACAAATATTGGGTTCTACTTGGTGAGTTTGGTTTTTGGCAGACCCTGGCGTCCACTTCAAGACGAGACGTAACATGCCAAGTCTTGAGTTTGAACAACAATATGCTACTCGCGATCGTTATGTGAAGGTCATAACTGCCTTAACATCTATAGGCAAGGGCACTTTTTTTACTGAAACAGCATGACTTTGGTTAGTCTGGTGTCAAAGTCGCATTCTCGGCCTTGTCCACTCATAAATTGTGGCTGGACCTGTACGCGGCGTCGTGCTTCAAATATCAGGCCACATTTGCCATCTGATACACTGTAGGTCTGAGAGCCTCATCCTGAGCTCCACTTCACTAAATGTTTTGCGATTGAATTTATTTGGTTTTCAAAGTCATATATTACAGCTGGGCTGCTCGGTGAAGTTGTTCAGAATGCCTATATCACTGTTTCTTTCTGTCACGTTAAGCCAGCACACCTTCATCGGGACTTTTCATTTTGTATAGCGACTGCAGATTAAGATTTTCTTAACAGATATCTACCTCTCTCAATTATTTATTTCACCCTCGGCAACCAGGCCGGCAATTGTGCATTCCAAGCACCTGAGCTCTCAATAGGGCACTCTCAGAGACTATACGTTGTGGCTGCCAGTCTCGACTATGGCCTACGAATTTCTTCTCCCAGCTTTAACGCCAAGCGCACAAAAGGTTGTCCGGACACAGCCAGAAGTTGTGACAACCTTGATTGTCGTTCTGGTCGCCCTGATTATGTTGGGCATAGGCTGCTGGTACATCGGTTTCGCAGTTCGGAAACCAGGACAAAAGAAACCAGCGGCACCGCCAGGAAAGGCACCTCCCAAAAAATGAACGCGCTGGCGCGTGGCCTCGCGCATTTAAGGATATAAAATAGGGGTTCACCAAGACATTGCCGTGGGGCCAAGACAGGAGGATTATGGCTACTTTCACTGAACATATATGGGCGCCATGCTCATTGTTGAGAGTATTGGCATTGAAGGATCAAGGGGGTTATGTCGCTGGATTTGGGATCGGCATATGGGCATACCAGGCGCTGGCCGGGTTATGGGGAAACCACGGGGTGGGGTTTACTCTCGCCGAACAGATGAGAGTTCGAAAGGCTGAAGTGGGAAAGATAGACACATAGATTAAGGAAAAGGGATCCCCTTTCGCTGTCAATGGACAAACATATTCACTAGAAATATTCGAAATAATGACAACCGCTAGACTTATCATGCCCCATGATAGTCGAAGCTTCTAGTGATTTACAACTCCGCGTTAATAATCGAATGATGCAATAAAGCCTTTGTTGCTTTCTGCACTTTTGCACAGATTTGAAGCCATCAAAAAGACCCTGTATACAATAACACGGACTATTTTCCTCAATAGTGGCTTATAAATTTCCCGCCGCTACTGAGTTTATCAAGCTTCCAGACCGCTCTAGTACCCCTCAATCACGGACACACAGCGTACTTGGTTAGAGCCAAGGGCCACGGTGTATGAGGGCAAGTGGGAGTTGTTGATACTCTTGACGATAATAATACCTATTGATTGTCGCTATATTGGCTAAATAAGTGGCACTTAAAGGGCCTATTGAATGCTCTACCTAGCTGCCTGGCTAAAATCCACTCGAGATGTTCCACTCCTGTAGTACTCGAGTATGGAGCGAGCGTTTTATGTTCGTAGCACAGAAACATCAGGGGGTTTCCTATACAGAGAACTCTTCGTAAATGTCTTAAAGCGGTCTCACAAACAGTTCCCAAGCTGCTCTTTAACTGTGGTGATCCGAGGGAAGTCTCATAATAAAAAAGGCACCAATTGTTTTTGTGATATTATGTTTTAAGGCGGTGAATGTTGGGCACCACCACTAGTAACAGAGCGCTTACGTTGGTGGAGTACATTGTGTACTGTACATGCATGCAAGACAAACAGTGCACTGGCTACAAGGGGAAACAGCGGCTTCCCTCGACCAGCGTCAACTTCCCTGAACAACTTTCAAAGTTTACTCGACCTCTTTCTCCTAGATGGTCAACTCGCAAACCGTCACAAGTTATCATAGCGCCCCAGCACAAACCACTCCCCGTGGGTAGCCCTCTCCGACGTGTGAGCCTTGTCGACATCTTCGGTCCGACAAACAACCCCTCTTTCTGGCGTAGCTACCAGATATACACAACGTCGACATCATGGAGAACGATGGCGGTGCCAATGGCAACAACGCGAACAATGGCAATAACAATCGATTGTTTCTGAACTTTAACAACAATGACCGATTTTCGCCCACCGATCGATCGTACCCGACAACGCCGTCAACCTTCCCACAGCCTGTCTTTCAAGCCCAAGGCCAGAACCACCAGGGGCAAGGCCAAGCCCAGCAGCAACAGCAACAACAGCAGCAGCAAAATGGCTATACACCCGCCCAAGGATACTTTATGAACAACCCTTATCCGGCGAACAATCAACAAACAAACCAGTACCAGCCTAGCCAGCAGGGATATGCGCAACCCTCATACCAGTCCCGAGGTGCTGCTGGAAACGGTGACTCCACCACCAATGGCCTTGTTCACCAGTTTTCCCACCAAAACCTAGGTGGTGCTGCTCGAGGAAACCAATACTCCAGGCAACCAGCTGGTGCCCAGCGACCTCGAACGGCTGGCTCGGCTGGCATACAACAGAACTACTATTCCGCTGCTTCTGCTCCAGCTGTCCCCCAGCAACCCGAATTTGAGCCAGCTCCAGAGCGAAACCCAGATAAATATGGCCCTCTTACCCACAACAACCAGAAGAGATGTGCTCAACTTGCATCCGACTTCTTTAAGGACAGCGTCAAGCGTGCTCGCGACCGCAATTTGAGGTAAGACAAGAAGAGTGCCCTCGTTTAATATTGGATACTAAATTTTATAACCTGTAGGCAAAGCGAAATGGAGCAGCGCTTGAAGGATCCGAATATGTCACAAGCTAGACGAGAACAAACCTGGGCAAACACCGGTAGACAGGAGGGGAAATATCTACGATTTTTGAGAACAAGGGATAAGCCCGACAACTACAAGACACTTAAGATTATTGGAAAGGGTGCTTTTGGCGAAGTTAAGCTGGTCCAAAAGAAGCAAGATGGCCGTGTCTACGCAATGAAGTCTCTTGTGAAAACGGAGATGTTCAAGAAAGACCAGTTGGCCCACGTTCGCGCCGAGCGTGACATTCTGGCTGAATCTGACAGCCCCTGGGTGGTAAAGTTGTTCACAACGTTCCAAGACTCCAACTTCCTTTATATGTTGATGGAGTTTTTACCTGGTGGAGATTTGATGACCATGCTTATAAAGTATGAAATCTTTTCGGAAGATATTACGCGCTTCTACATAGCTGAGATTGTTCTGGCAATCGAAGCTGTCCACAAGCTTGGTTTCATCCATCGGTAAGTCGCAGAAATTTCTATATGGGGTATGCTTTTTAGGGAATCATTGTATCTAACATTTACTAGTGATATCAAGCCTGACAACATCCTACTTGATCGAGGTGGACATGTCAAGCTCACCGATTTCGGCTTGTCTACCGGCTTCCATCGCCTCCATGACAACTCTTACTACCAACAGCTTTTGCAACGGCAACCTGCGCCAAAGCCTCGTGACCGCAACTCTGTCAACCTCGACCAGATTAATTTAACGGTCAGCAACAGAGCTGTCATTAATGACTGGCGTAGATCTAGGCGTGTTATGGCATACTCCACTGTCGGTACGCCTGATTACATTGCCCCTGAAATTTTCAGTGGACATGGTTACTCATACGACTGTGACTGGTGGAGTCTTGGAACCATTATGTTCGAATGCCAAATTGGATGGCCACCGTTCTGCGCCGAGGAGGCACCTGACACTTACCGAAAGATTGTCAACTGGCGCACAACCCTTCACTTCCCTGACGATATTCAGCTTGGAGCCGAGGCGGAGAACCTCATCCGAAGGTATGTTTCTATATACCACCCTGCAGAAAATACACTAACATTAAGTAGCCTTATTTGTAACTCTGAGAACCGCCTAGGGAGGGTCTCAGCGGATGAAATCAAGGCTCACCCCTTCTTCCGCGGCGTTGACTTCGACAGCCTTCGCCGCATACGTGCACCATTCGAACCCAGGCTGACGTCCAACATCGATACCACGTACTTCCCTATCGATGAGATTGACCAGACCGATACCGCTACCCATCTTAAGGCTGCGCAAGCTGCTGGCCAGGTTAGAGATGAGGTTCCTGAGATGGATATCCCCTTCCTGGGATACACCTACAAACGCTTCGATACCTTTAGCTCCAGATAATTCCAAGAAATCTGTGGGGGAAGGCGGAGTTGACGACGTACGGAACAAATATCTGCGTGATGATTACTTGAGCGCTCGATATCTGATATATGTTTTTCAGATGTCCACTATCTGGTGTCCCGTTTTGCATTGATGATGAAGGAAAGTAGTACTGTCACCCCTGATAGGATTTTCCAGATATCCAGCGTGTTGACACGACTCTATGATACACCCTTTGGTTCAGTTATAAGAAAGGTCTTAAAATGGTTTTCTCTGTTTCTCTAGAGGTTTAGGGATTCGCGATAGCATTGTTACAGACATGTTAATGGCATACTACAATGTTTTGCTCTGAATATCTGCATAACGAAATAAGAAACTTATGAGAGGCTTATCCCCCGTGCCCGTGGATTTAACATTTAATATCTTGAATGCACTGTGATATCTATACACTAATCGTAGTAAGTTGGTGACCAACGCCTTTGACGCCTTCCAATCCTTCCGTATCAGATTCCCCCATCCGCTCAAATACCCATTATCTTCTTGGCGCAAGTCCAGGCACGCCACTGTATCTCTCCTCTCTTTCCGTCTTGAACATGACCTGCACCCAAAACTCCTTCAAGTCACTATCCCACCACGTCCAGAACCGATCGTTCGTCCTATCCACCTCTCTGGCCTGCAGTTTGAATCCGCACGTCTGATATGGCTCCGCCGCGACCAACATGTATTGAAAGTTCTTGTCCGGGGGATCCTCAATCTTCTGCTCAAACGCACTCATGAATCGGACCTTCGGCGTCATATCTGGCGTAATCTCTGGGTATTGAAGCTGGAAGAGCAATCCTTGCTGGCGCGTCACTGGGTCCCTCGTCTTCGTGATCTTGTATCCTGGCCTGCCAATCTTAACAACGTTCCTCCTCACTGATACCTGCGCTCCAACCATGCCTATTGGCAACCCAGTAACTGGATCTGTGCCAACGCGCCCTTCCTTCTGCTCTCTTGCCGCACGTCTGGCGAGGTTCGTTTGATGCTTCCGCCCTTGGGTGTGGGCCAGGTACGACCCATCGTTTTGGTGCACAGTGAGACATAGTCGACATTCGAAGGAGCCAACGTGGTTCTTGAAGAAGTATGGATCTTTGTCGAGATCAATGGTTTCGAGGGCGAGCTTGCGGAGGCGCTCGCGACGATCGGCGTTGGTGGCGGACGTGGAGGCGACACCACCGCCGCCGAACTTGGACCCAGCGCGGTTCTGGTAATCCATAGTAAAGAGTGCGCAGTGAGATCAGATTCAGCTGGGGTCAGCAGATGCGTGAGAGGCGCAAGAGTGGTTGAAGCAGGTGCTGTTGGATTGTCTTGATATGTCGAGCGATAGTCGTATGTACGACGAGGCTTGATGGCAGCGAGAGCCGCGCCAAGAAATATTTATTCTCGGCTACAGTTGTATGGGAGCCTCGCGACAAGGCTACCATATTATTTGACCACAACCCCTCCAGAAGTTCATAGATGGAGAGGATAACGATAAAATGACATCAAATTTCTATATCGGCCAGCGGCTGTCTTATTACTCGGTGCCTTGTACAGTGAGATATATTGGGCCGGTAGCTGGGACGAAAGATGATTGGCTTGGTGTTGAGTGGGATTACCCATCACGGGGTAAACATGATGGAGAGCATAAGGGAGTAAAGTATTTTGATAGTAAGATACCTTCGTCGAATCTGCATTAGTAGCATGTTGATATTGACTTGTTCTAGCCAGACGAGGGTCAACTAATGCTGGCTCCTTCGTGCGCCCTTCTCGAGCTCCAGATGTTGCAGAGAGTTTCGTTGAGGCAGTGCACCGAAAGTATGCTTCGGAACACATAGAAGAACAGGATGAACAAAACGAACTAATCAAGAAGAAGGAAATTGAGATATCTGGTAAGGTAGTCTACGAAGTTGGCTTTGATAAAATCAGGAAACAAATGGCCCAGCTAGATGAATTGAAGATCGTGTTGGTGGACGGAATGCGTATTGTCAAGGCCGAAACGGAAGGGAAAAGGATCAGGGATACATGTCCCATGATAGCGGAGCTTGATCTGAGCAGAAACCTATTTCAGAGCTGTGGAGAGATCATACAGATATGTGCACAGCTGGACCACCTCAGGAGTCTCAGACTCAAGTACGTGCTTCCCCGAGAATATATGGCCATTTCTAACAGAAGCAGTGGAAATCGTTTGGCTGTTTTACCCCAGGAGTTTGAAGGCAAAGAATCTCAGGACGCTTTCGCAGGTGTGACTGACCTCGGTCTCAATGAAATGATCCTGCCATGGGAGAAAATATGTCTTCTCTCCCGTCAATTTAAGGACGTCACATCCATCGAGGCCAGCTCAAACGATTTGTTAACTCTACCGCTGAACGGCCCATCGTCATTATTACCAATGACACTCACATCTATTACGTTGGAATATAACGACTTTACGAGCCTTTCAGATCTGTTACCACTTACTGGGTTGACTTCTCTAAAGTCCCTCCACCTGAAAGGCAACCAAATCAGCACTGTTGGTACTGGCCACGAAGGAGAGAAACCCGTGTTTTCGGACCAGTTAAGCTATGTTGACTTGTCATACAATAAAGTTGCTGATTGGCAGTTTGTCGACAGCTTGCCGGATGTTTTCCCAAGCTTAACAGCTTTGCGCATGTCCCATAATCCAGTCTATGAGGCAGTGGCCAAACCCGGAGATGTGATGACTAGCGCCGACGAAGGGTATATGCTTACGCTGGGTCGCCTGGCGAATCTGAAGTCGCTGAATTTTAGCACCATTACGCCTGCTGAGCGGACGAATGCCGAGATATTTTATCTCTCGCGTATTGCGAAAGAAATGGCAGCTGTACCAGAGGGTGAAGAGCGTACTGTTACTGAAAAACACAGGCGGTTTTCTGAGCTGTGCAAGATCTACGAAGCCCCTGTCGTGCGGCGGGCGGAGAAGGACATTAACCCCGATCTGCTTGAGGCACGGCTCATCAAGTTTACGTTTTGCCTCCCTGCAGGCACTCTTCCAAGCCAAACCTCAGAAATCAGCAAGGTACAGGAAATCCCTAGAGGATTCGATGTATACCGAATCAAGGGCATTGTAGGAAAACTGTTTGATATCAGACCCCTAAGCTTGTGTTTGATATGGGAAACAGGAGAGTGGGACCCTGTTGCTGGATACGAAGATGAAGAGTATGACAGTGAAGACTTAGAGGAAGGAGGTGATTCGGTCACCATAGATGCAGAAAGCCGAGCCGCAAAGGGCAAATGGATGATGAGGGAAGTGGAGCTCGAGGACAGCACGAGACAGGTGGGGAACTCCGTGGACGGAATGGAAGCAAAAGTGAGGTTAGAGCTCAGATGAAATATTCAAATAGTTTGGGCCACCATCAACCTTTGCTACCAGTTCAGCTATCCATCTTCAAAATTCTCGATGGCGGACTTCAGCTCTACTTGCGATTTCTGCCGTTTGGGACGGCTGCGTGCAGTTGTAGCCGTCTAGTGCTTGTCAACTCCACTAACAAACGAAACAAAACCTAGAGATTGCGTTTGTTTGGTATGCGTTATGCCGGATTCAAGGTCGTATGTGCTCATATAATGGGTACAAGTACACCATTTTGTCGCCACCGCTGTCGTCTCCGTTGTCAATTTGAAACTGGAGTCTCTCAGCTTCACTTCTCATACTTATCCCGCATCGTACGGCCGTATTATATTGCCCACAGCCCTACATATCGTTATTGTCGAAGTCAGAAATCCAGAAACAGACATTATGCCCGCACAGAAAATTGCTTTGTCGGCGGGGCGGCCTACTCAGGGGCACCATGAACTTCCCAGGAGAAGCCTACGATTGCATCCTGAGTATTACATCAAGCGTGATACAGGAGAATTAGTTCCCCTCGTCCCAGCTGACGAGCTGCCTTCGGAGTTCTATGGGTTACCGAGGTCAATGAGTTCAGCCGGGAGTCCAGGGATGATTTTCTTGGGACAGAAAGGCCCGTGGACTGGATACTATCGAATGAAACAACCCAAGTGAGTGATGGCGTTCTACCTCGCATAAATTCAGTTTCTAACGGGCATTTTTAAAGGGCCTCGATCCTTTCAGAGGAGCCCGGTGTCGACAACGATCCTCCCAATAGCACCCAAGGCCCAAAAGTATCCAGAGAGTTATTCGCCGATTCCATTGGAAGACGTCTTGCACCGGAGCCTGTTGCTTTCAACGCCACGGCCAGCACTTCATCAGAAGAAGCCACCTCACCGGCTCGATCGCGATCAGAAATGCTGCTAGACTCTCAACTATGCTACAACTGGATCAGGGGCCATTGCAAGTTTGGGCCAAATTGCCATCGCCTCCATCAGATGCCTGAAACTACAGAAGAGTGGCAGGACATAGTATTGCGTGGGATACTAAACCGAGGAGGAAATTCCAAGGGTGTGGACAACTTTCAGAAATTCTCTCGACATAATAAGCCGCCATCGGAGCTGGACACTCTAAACCGAGAAATTGTGTTCTTGAGGCGGGCACTTGCGAACCAGTCTCATATGAGGAACGGAAAGCACCAAAAGGCGCCGCGCGCAGGTGCTCGTGAGATTGAAGCACGGCTCATCCAGAAAGTTTTAGGCAAAAAAGATGTGAAGCGGGACCTGGATAGAGAAGCGGAATTGGGAAGGGAGCAAGGACAGAAAGACTCCACTGAAATAGGCAAAGAGAGGAAGGAAGAAAGTGGCGCTCGGACTACAAGCAGTCAGCTCCTAGCCTCAAAGACAGAAGGAGTTAGAACTGGGCACCTTGTTGATGTGAAGTAAACTTGAGGAATAGATCTAGATTCGATAGCTCAGGTTCAACTATGCGTGGCTGGGTTCTCAGATTGTTCATGAGAGGATTTCGCGTTTCAAAAGTATGCGCATAAACGGCCTGGGTAGACTCACACAATGGAACAATAATCCTTTTCATAAATTAAATAAGTTGATGTCCCCTTGGCCTATGTCGAAGTAAAAGAACCCATCGAGTTTAATCCCAAAGTACATAATATATACTCCTAATCGGGTTAGTGCATTTATATTTAGCTGAAAGTATACTTAGTGCATTTATATTTAGCTGAAAGTATACAAAGACGCGTCCATAGCTGAGAATTTATATTAATAATTTAAGCCGAAGACGAAAGTTCCCTTCAACTAGGCGGTTTCTTAAAAGCTAATCTGAAAGATTGAGAGGCTTTATTTTACCCACGGTTGTGCTCGTTATGCACGAGAACTTGACCAAATGGACATTGGTGGGAAGACTGGCTTGGCATATGATTGGCCAGTTTTAACGTCCCATTTAATTGATTCAGAGACCGCGATTTGGCAAGGATAGACAAAATCACTTATAGCGCTCGAACGGCCCTTCGACTTATCACCTATTATGGCAGACAGAGGAGAAAGGAACCAGGAGGGAAGGAGGCATTCCAGGTCCGTCTCGCCAAACCGATCAGATCGCCATGGGCATCGGGAGAGGTCACCAAGATCTCGCCACCATAAACACCACCACCGCCGAGAGAGGCCAGCCGCGGCTCCGGTAGAGCTCCCATATAACTCCCGGCAGCTCACTAAACATGATTACAAAGCTTTCAAACTTATGTTTGCCCTGTATCTTGATATCCAGAAGGGGAAAATATTGGACGATCTCGACGAAACTGAAGCACGGGGTCGGTGGAAGAGCTTTATTGGCAAGTGGTAAATACAACAGTCTGTCCACACGCATGTATCCCAATCATTGACATATCTAGGAACCGCTGCGAGCTATCAGAAGGTTGGTATGACCCGTCAACCTACCAAAGGGCTATGGCATCAGCATCAGAACTAGAACATCAATCACGTGATTCGGAACCACCACCTCGCGACCCTCCCAAACAACGGTATCAGAAACACGAACCAACCAGACGAGAAGATGTAGAGAGTAGCAGCGATGACTCTGTTGGTCCTGCTCTTCCTGGTCAAGAAGGACGACAAGGGAAAGGACGAGTAGGACCTAGCATACCCAATATGCAGGACCTGGAGTTGAGGCGAGAGAACGAGTCCGAAGAGGCGTATAGCCGGCGAAAAGAGCAGCGTGAAGATATTAAGTATGCACGGAAACTTGATCGTAAAGGGCAGAAGGAGGCCTTGGATGAACTGGTGCCTCGTGCCGAAGCTGGAACGCGAGAGAGGCAGCTCGAGAAGAAGCGTGAAGTGAATGAGACGATGAAATCGTTTAGAGAGAAGTCTCCTGGGGCAGCGGAAGTACCCGAGAGCGAGTTAATGGGTGGCGGGGATAGCCTGGGGGAGTTTAAAGCCAAGAAGCAAGAGTTTGAGAGGAAGAAGAATGATAGGGAGATTAGGAGAGAGGAGATGCTTATGGCGAGGGCCGCGGAGAGAGATGAGCGGCTGCAGGAATACAGGGAGAAAGAAGATAAGACAATGGCGATGCTTAGGGGTTTGGCAAGGCAAAATTTTGGAGCATAAGCAACTTAAGTGTTTTTGCATGTCCTGGAAGCTCGTTTTCATAAGTTTGGTATAATAGCTTTAGCTGAGCATAACTAATGGTTGCGGTCATAAAGCAACATTTGGATCCTCATAGTAGCTCAAGATAACTTGCTAATTGGTTTGTAAGTAGAGCAATACTGTCCCAGTGATCACTATACCTTCCTCGCCGCAAAATTCTGATCAATGCTTTTGCAGAACCGCATGAACCGTGCCATCGACTGTAACCCCTTGTATGACCGTTTCATAAATCCCAGTCTCGTCGCCACTTCCCACTTGGAGCCACTGCTGTAAGAGGTCATTGCTCTCCTTCGGCTTGACATCATCTGCCCTTGTTCCCACTGTGATATGTGGAACTGGATTGGCGCATTCCCAGCCCTCGGAGACTAGCCGGACGACAATTGCCATGATCCTGTCACTCCATACAACACGTTCTAATTGGACTTGACATTCTCCCAACGGCTTCTCTTCATTCCCGTGCACTTCAAATAGAGTCTTGTATCTATCCCATATCTCGGGGTGCATCTTCGATGAGGCGCGGTGGATCAATGTGACGTGAAACTTTGGCTGCACTCGGCGAGTTTCTTGGAGCTGTCTGAAGAACATCGATTTTGCGTCTTCTTGGGCCGAGAAGGTCTTCTCCAGAGCATCCAAGATCTGCTTGGTCGGTATATCGACCGAAATATATTCAAGGGCTTTCTTTTTAGGTGCTGCAGGTACGTTGGGCTTCTGCTTTGGCTGCTGAAAATCTATTAGCTATGGTTCGATATGCTTTTGAATATAACGTACCTGGTTTGACTTTGCCTTCGGACCACGGCCAGAAACATCATGCTTCAATTCCGGCCTGTATTCGTTCAAAGCAAAAGCAATAGCATCGTCCAGATCATCGCTAGTTGGCATGCTGGTGAATAATTTCGGGTATAGGTCGCTCAACCGGCCGATCACCGTCTCCAAGTTTTGACGTGAGTCTGAGGTTGGATCCAAATCGATAACAGCATCAAAGCCATGATCGGGATCTTGGTCCGGGCGGAGTGGCTCAAAACGGTTAATGAACCCCTGCATTATTCCCATGACTTTACTTTTGTCAGATGCAGCTTGAATCGTTTGATGATTGTCCCCTCTTGCTAAAACGCGGTCCTGGGTGACTTGCTGTATTTTCTCAATCGAGTTTCTATCATGAACGAAATTCAACGCCACTAAGCGTGCCGAAGATATGTATTGGTGGTGCACATCTCCAATGAGTTGTTTCCTCTCATGCCTTTGTGCGTTATTTCTGTCAGCGATCACAACTGGCTTTTCTTCAAGCTGGCTCATAACCTCTTTAGTAAACCTCGGAGGTCTGCCTTTTCCTTGGATGTTGTCATTCTGCACATGGCCCCAACCGAATAGATGTTGCAAAGCAATAGAAATCGTTGTCTTTCCGCATCCGATAGTTGCAACTGGTACAAGGATGATATTCTTCGTGGCATGTTGTGGTGCCTCCCCCTCATTTGAGTATTCCAAACGCAGGAGATCTGAGCCCTTCAGGTTCTTTTCTTTCAGAAAATCATCTCTCAGCTCAATGATGCCGTGATTACTGTTATACTCTTTCCCCAACTTAGGATTTTCAGCAAGCTTCTTTCTCGCAAATAACAGATACTCCTCGGTGATTTTGACGTGTTTTTTGAAAAGAGGTGGTTTTCCGTTGATCATCGCCTTGGTACATTCTCTCCACTGTCTGAACATCAAATATGGTTCTTCGAACTTGTACTTGAAGAACCAATCTTGGTACTCTTTTGACCTGAAATTTGATTTGCATCGAATAACAAACCCTTCCACATCTCGTCCATTGTACGAACCGGTCTCCGCCACCGACTCGAGGAATGATCGGACTGTAGCTATATCATCCAGGACGAGAAAATCAGTACGCTTGAATCCCCAGTCGTCAGCAAATTGTTGAACTTGCGACCCAGAGTAAGTTGTGAATTCTGGGATGTTGATATTGATCCCATGTAGGTACAATCCAGCAGAATCTCCGCGATATGCAAGGATGTGTTCTTCGAAGTCATCATCACACAGTTCCGCAACTGCAGTGGCATTTCTCTTCCGCAGTTCCCGAGAAAGATCTTGCCTCGTCTTTCCTATGGCCTTGAGTTGCCTGTCGACCCACCGCTCGCCTGCCATGGCATGGCTAAGATTCGCGTCTTCACGTGGCCCAGTCGAGTGCTTGCTGCAAACCAACAGTGAGTCATCAGACAGACCGCTGATGAAGATGATGCATCCATTTTCCTTGAGACTCAACTCATATGGTCCCTTGGTGTATTGCTCGACATTCCTCCATTTTGTTGCATCTATTTCATCCGTATTGAAGAACTTGTCATAGCCGCGAATAGCAATCTCCGGGCGATTATCCTTGGTGTGATATGTGAACAACCCTCTTGCATATGTTGGGAGGTCATCACGCTTATAATCCCATTCTTGAAAGCGCCAAGAGTCGACAACTAGCTTGTCAGGAGAGTTCTCGACGTTGAAGGCGTTCTTCTTGCAGCTGAACGTCTTCTTTGAACGTGACGCTCCCACCCATTTTTTTGCATGTGACTCTAGATCCTTGAGAAAAGCTGCAACTTCCTGTATATCCTGGGCAACGAAGGGTACATTCTCTTGGTCTGTCATTTTGTCACAGAGTGACAAACGCGTGTGAGGGCGGCTTCCAGCCAATTTATGGCCACGATAAATGAAGTGGGGGATATTAAATTCTCAAAGATGGAATCTCGGAAAAATACATGCGTGGGGCTTGATATAACCTCAAAGAAGATGGATATAAGAGCTTTCTAGTAGCCACAAACTTTACCGCGCCCTCTGCAATATAAAAAGCGGTATGAATCACAAACCAACCTTCGTTGGATCTGATCGATGTTGTTCCTACTGTCTGTCATGGTGATTTTAGGCGATTTGCGCTAGCGAGCCTTGTCAGCCTTGTTGGCGGGGTAAATTTTGTTGGCCGTAACAGTCACAGACCAACACCAACATCAAGGAAACCAAATAAATAAAAGCAACACGACATTGTCATTAAACTATACACGATGTCTAACCCGTTCCTTCTGGCCGCGGATAACTCACCAGAGCTCTTGCCACTACTACGCGCCAACCCCAGCCTTGCATCATCCCAAGATGACCATGGGTACTCTCTGATTCATGCCGCGGTGTCCTACAACCACCTGGACCTCCTACGAACACTGGTCAACGAGTTCAAAGTCGATGTTAATATAAGAGATGAGGATAATGAGACGGCTTTATTCGTTGCCGAGACTGTTGAGGCTGCGCGGGCCCTGATCGAAGAGCTTGGCGCCGATCCCAAGATCACAGGCGACCAAGGAACTACTGCCGCGCAATCAATCCAGACAGAGGGCGATTTCCCCGAAGTTGCTGAGTATCTTGTATCGCTATCTGGAGGAAATAGCACTACGCAGGCGAACGGAAACGGCACCGAATCAACCCTGGCGCCGTTGATAGGACAGGTTCCTCCGTTGCCAGCAGGACTCTCGATTGACATGGGCACCATGGCGCCAGAAGATATCGGCGATAACGAAGTTGACCAAGAATTCAGGAGGAAGATCGAAGAATTAGCTGCAAGAGAAGATTTCCAAGGCGAAGCTGGCCAAGCGGAATTAAGAGCACTCGTCACCGAGGCATTCAGGGGCCAAGTGAACCCAGATAGGGACGTCCGCCAACGTACGGATTGAAGAGATTTGTTCAATTGCGCTCGACCTCCCACAGCATGAACTCCGATGATGGTCCTGGTATCTTCGATATGGTGCAATCTCTGGAGCTGGCTGGCAAGCTGTCTGGAAACCCAGACACAGAAAACGAGAACCAGGACTTTGTGGTTGCGGCAAGCACAGCTGACACGAAAGTTTTATGTGCCCAAGATGAAGACATAAAGCCTCTCCAGGTGACTCTCACCAAGGTCTGATTATCCCCCTCAGGCTTATCGGATGGGGGAGATGTGTACCGTGATAGGAAAGGGTCGATCTGATCGTTCACATCTACCCGAGGGCTTTCCAAGGAGATGAGAGACAGCCATTCATATAAATCAGCTGCGAACTCGCCAAAGTCGTCTTCGTCGCCTCCCAAGCTAGTTGGCGGTCTTGTGTTAGGCATGTTAACTATTGGGCCACGAGTTATACTTGGGGGGCAGCTGATCTCGACCGGAAAATGTTTCGTCAACGGATCAGGAGATGGAGCTGCGTATACATTAGCCACATGGTTAAGTTCATAGACAAAAGTAACAGACCTTCGCCTTCCAAATTGCAAAACAGCCATGTGACGGGAGTATTCAACACGTTCTTGAATGCGTAGACTATCCTATCAAACCCTTTCTTCCCATGTAGCATCGAAGGCTGGCGCAGGTTAATCTCCACAAGCCATCTTGCCCGAGCACCTCTCTTCCCCTTCGCGCCATCTGGCTCTCCCGCCAAGCCTGCTCTCTCGTAACTCTCCTTCTCCAGCGCCAGGGTCAAAACACCCTCTCGCAAAGAGTAGACATCATTGACCCCATGTTTACCTTCAGAGAGCATGAGGACATTGCCCTTCTTGATATACTCTGTAAAAAAGTCCCCAGACAGCAACTCGGCGAGCGGCAGGATAACACGTGAATAGGTAGGCACTGAAAATTTACTATCCAAATCACCCTGGACCCTCTCATATAACTCTTGCGGCAAGATCAGCTCAGCCTGTACTCATGTCAGTATCATTCTATCTTGAATCAGATGTTGATTTGACCTTATGTATGAATGGCACAGCCAAAATCGCCGAGTAGGGCTTCCTCTTCACAGGCGGCTGCGCCGGATCCAAGTGACCCATCGCCCCATGGGTTACAAAGCATGTCTCCTTCTCCTTCCTTCCACCATCAAATTGAAACATGATAATGGCTTTCGTGGGCAATTCTTGTAGTTATGTCTGGAGCTCTGAGCTGCTGCGAAGAATCCTAATTAGGCCTAGCGTAACTATAATTCCCATGAAGTCGCGCTACGTGATCACCTGATACGCGACCCACCAGCAATTTTTCCACGCTAGCTCGGCGCTAGCGGCTGCGAGCTTTGTATAAAGTCTTCGACTTCCTCAGAAACTCTTCCTTTTCTTTTCATGTCGATTTTACTTCGTGAGTCTACCCCCCACAACTCCAACAACACTCCAGCACACAACTGGCAGTGTTTGAGCAGACCCTGCTTTACAATACTTGCAAGAATATCAGCTAACAGCATCTCAGATGGAATCATTTTCTTTAGTAAACATCCCCATACTGTGTTTCTCACGAAAGC
>JPJV01002529.1:0-11345 GCA_000750745.1 Pseudogymnoascus sp. VKM F-4281 (FW-2241)
GGGGGGTGAGGTGCGGCCTGTGGGAGTGGTGGCTGTGGAAGGTCGGGAGAATTCTGCTAACTCCGCTTTGGAGAGGACGCGGCGCAGGGGTGGCATGTTGGACGTGAGCTCTTTGGGCGGCGATGAGTCGTCGGGGGTGAGGGTAGGCTCGGGGGAGAGTATAATTTCGGGAGTTCGCGTGTTAAGATCCCAGATCATAATCGTTGAGTCGGAGCCCGTAGATATGAGTGTTGTCTGTTCTGGAGTCTCCAACAAGGCCACATCCGTCACTGAGCTTGTGTGACCAAATCCACGGTCCAAAAATGAGCCAGTATAGCCGTCATATATTCTGACAGACTTGTCGGTTCCAGAAACGCCGGCCAGAATCAGGGGCCGTCCTGGCATCGGCTTCCCCATAGTCAAAGAATCCATCACGACAGCGTCATTCCCGTCAGTGTCGGCGGCTTTGAACGCGGAAAGCATCTTTCCTGTCGAAATCTCGTATGTAGCAACTGTGCGATCCATCATCGAAACAATTACTGAAGTGGCGGATGGGTCATTATTGGTGATTGTCATCGAGACTGGAGTTGCTTTCAGGGTGATGACTCTGATAGGGATCGCTGCGATAACCTGCTGGTCGCCGACCTCCTTCGTAACAACCTGCCGTATTTGGACCGTACGATCAGAGCTGCTTGAGATAATCTTATCCCCGTCATCGCAGAAGCATACACTCGTCACGCTGCCAGTGTGTTCATCCATAGTCTGCAGCAAGACCCAAGTATCCTCCATCTTCTTGAATAGTTGAACTGCGCGGTCCCTACCAGAGGTCGCAAGCAGTGTCATCGTCTTTCCTTCATATATCGCAATATCCTCGACATCCGAGTTGTGCGCCTTCGCTACAAACGAACAGGTATGTTTGGGGGCATCCAGAATCCGTATAACGCCGTATTTATCACCTGCCACAAAGAAGCTTCCGCCATCTGAAGCTCTTACAACCAGGCACTGGTTGACGACTTCTTCCTCGCCACCAACCCCTTGCTCCAGATCGACTTGAAATGATCCTTTGCAATGGCCCTCCAAATCCCAGAATATAACATTCCCTGCGGAGTCCCATGATAAGAAGTCTGCGCTAAGACTGTTCGGGCTCAGCAGCCTCACACCCATCACCGATCCTCGGTGGGCTGTAAGGGGGGTCACATGTCCAGACTCCTCCGAGTCATCTTTCATGATCTTGATGGCATGGCGTGAATCGACAGTAACTACGTGTCCATTTATTATAGACATGGCGCAAAGATTGCCGTTTGAAGTCTCGGCAGCGGTGTTGAATTCCTCCTCAAATGGTGACGACGGTGGGGTAGTCGGCGTCAGGAGTTCATCGAAGGTCATAACCTTAGTCGCGCCCAAGCGGCCACCGATCCTTATTAACTTGCGCGATGCATCTACGGACACGCACGTTATAGCAAAGCCAGCATGAGCTGCCTTGAGTAGCTGATTCTGTTCGTTATTGTCGTCGATCAGGGCAATATGGCCTTTCTCCGAGCATACGACAGCCTTCGTTTCAGAAATGCTGGCAGCACAGCTGAACGTCGCGTCGATCAAACTCCCAAGCAGGCAATTTCTGCCGCTCAGTGTTCTCGTAACAGTTGCTGGAGTTGAGGCGGTGCCGTCCAGATTGAACCTCTGCTTCAGAGGTGATGGACTCGCGTTGTCCTCAACTCTCCAAACCTTCACATGGCGCGTGCCGACACTGTCAAGTTAGCATTAGAAATGGGTGGACGAGAATGGGACGCATACGTTATTAGACTGTTTCCCATCCACAGCATGCTTCGAATGGTGCTGGTGCATTTATTGCTCGCATGCAGCCTGGCAGCGCCAGTGCTCGATATGCGCCACATGTAAAGAAAGCCGTCATTTGGAGAACCCAAAGTGGCTAGGTAGCGTCCATCTGGGCTAAAAGAAACGGCTGTGACGCCGAATGTATGCTCGTTCAATATGACGAGCGGGGCATCTGAAGACTCTTGGAGGTTGAATATCAGCACCCTGGGTGTATATCCCGTTTCGCCCACGGCAAGAAATCGCCCATCCCTGCTTATAGACAGACATGTCGCGGCCTTGATCCTCTCCCTGCTTGTCCAGGTTTTCGAGAGGGGCGAATCGCTCCAGACTGCGCGAGAGGTAGTTGGCGTCGAAGGGGAGAATCCAATGGCAGATTCTCGTAGAGATGCGCCCGTTCTATTTCGTGAATCGTTCGCGGTGTTTATGGGGGTTGATGGAGTCGCGACGGCTCCGGGTATCACTGGTACGGCGGTCGGGTGCGCCCTGAAAAATCGCTGAGAGTATTGTGAATCCTCCTCTAACTGGACGACGACGACAGCGGCGCCCGCAACATATGCGAAGATGTTGCCATTCGGCAAGCTATCGAATCCGGTTGGGGAGCTGACGGTGGTCCCGATGATCCTCTTCAACGAGAGACCAGCTTCGTAGAGAGGTCGACATTTGTTTGGGGATCGCGGCGTGCGTGGGTATGGCGAGTTGTTTGGCGTCAACTTGATCCCTAGGCCGCTGTTGGCGGCAATCGTCCGTGGATTCGAGGGTGTAAACAACATATTTCAGCCATGTGCTGCCGCTCAATCCAAAGGGCGTTTGTTCAGCGATGGTTGTATTTGGGAGAAAAAGGTGCCTTGCTGCGCATTCTTGGGGTTTATTTGTAAGGGATGTGTGGCTGGGGTTGTGAAATCTGTAGTCGACGAAAAGGGTGGGTGTTTATCACAACAAGGAGAGGTGGACGTGAATCAAGGTGCTCAAACAGGGTATCAGGCGCGCTGGTTGTTTTTATAAACGAGAGACAAGAAAATCAGAGGCGACGGAGAAGAAGAAGGAGCGGATGTGAATGGAAAAAGCGAGGACTCGAATGGGGTTGAATGGGTTGAAGGAATTGAAGTAATGAGTGTGGTGTATGGAGTATGGAGTATGGAGTATATTTTCTGACGATATGAAGATATTCTCCCCTTCCCTTCTCTCCCTTCGTCGTCGACATGGGTGGTCAGGGTCAAGGGAGCTCTGGGGGAAAGCGCGGGAGCTTCCTTCTTGCCCTAAAGGTCCAAGCTTGCCTGATTGGGAAGACGCGTGCGCGTTTTGGGAATTGGCGACTGGGGTGGGGGTTGGAAGGTGTGGTTTGCTAGGGAGTTGATGCCTGAGGTACAGCACTGTTATCACTATTTCTATTTTATCTTAGCACTTCTTACTTCTTACTGGTGGCTGTAGTGAAAGAAGACGCCACTATCACATCCTTGATTATGTAAGCTGTTCATCTCATTTTCTCTCTCTCCCTTTTTCCTTCTGCTTCTTGTGAGACAAGCTGGGGACAAGCTGGGGACACGCAGTGGACAAGCTGGGGACACGCAGTGGACAAGCTGGGGACACGCAGTGGACAAGCTGTGAACACACTGATGGTCAAGCTGGAAATAAGCTGGGGAAGGGGGAAAGCACCAACCACCAGGCAGTCCCAACAGCTGCAACTGCCCCTAACAGCCCCTAACAGCCACCCAATGCACTGGAACAGCCTGAACACAGACACACACACCCCAAAAAGCTAAATAAAATTACAGTGCGGCATGTACGTGTGTATACATAGTATATATATATAGCCTGGATTAAAGTGGTTCCAGCCCGGCCGGCATTTGTGATGATGGGGATAACTCCGTACAAGTAAATCTTACTAAGACAGATAGCAGATTGTATAGGACAGAGGACAGAGGACAGGACAGAGGGCCATCGTAAAACACAGCTCAGTACAAGTATCTTGATCACCAAAACACCGCCAGTAGATACTTACTCTCACCTGTAGCGCAGTAGCAGAGAGTCCGTCGTATTACCAAATCACTCCCTATCAAAACGGCGAAACTATGAAAAATTTGAATCCTATGTGTGGAATTAAAAATGGAGCTTGGCAGAAAATGGTGTAGTACGTCGGACTTGAACATCCAGAGTCTGAGCGTGGGCCTCAGTCGTGAAGGGTAAATGGGAAAATACAAAAAATACATATAGATTCCTCCATCCCCAGATTCATCCAGCAACTCTTATTTCCTCAATTGAACTTCCCCAGCTCACCAATTCCAAGAGATCAGCTTCCTCTCTTACTCGATCAAGTTACATGTCTGGTCTGCCCAGAAGTCTGGCACACGCCGGTGTCCGTCCCCCGTCCCTCTCCGTTCCCAGCCGACACCGTTCCACTGCGGCATTCGGACCCCGACGCTTCCCCGCCAAAATGTCCCCCTCCCCCTCCGACCCCTCATTACGTCTGTCCATGATTTCTGATCAAATAAAACAATCAACCCCCGCCCTCCACTCCAGAGACTCACAAAACACTTCAACACGCTCAATCACAACTACAAACACATCCACCACCACAATGTCTCGTCCTACTCTCCTCATTCCCGGTCCCATCGAGTTCGATGATGCCGTCCTCCAGGCCATGAGCCACCACAGGTACGAAATGACGTCCATTGCAAAGCTATCATGCCATCAACAATCCCAATGCTAACCCCTCCTTCCCCCCTCCAGCGAGAGCCACACAGCCCCAGGCTTCATCTCAGTCTTCGGCGACACCCTCACCCAGCTCCGCAAGCTCTTCCAAACCACCTCCCCCGCCTCGCAACCCCTCGTCGTCTCCGGCTCCGGCACTCTAGGCTGGGACCTCGTAGCGGCCAACCTGTCCGAGGCCGGCGACAACGCCCTCGTCCTGCACACCGGGTACTTTGCCAACTCCTTCGCCGACTGCCTCGAGACCTACGGCGCGAACGTCACACAGCTCAAGGCGCCCATTGGGAGCCGCCCGCAGCTTCCCGAGATCGAGAAGGCGCTCAAGGAGAAGAAATACAAGCTCGTGACCGTGACGCATGTTGATACCTCGACGGGCGTCCTCAGCGACCTCAAGGGCCTGTCGGAGCTCATCCAGCGCGTCTCCCCTGAGACTCTCCTCGTCGTCGATGGTGTCTGCTCCGTCGGATCAGAGGAAATCCTCTTCGACGAGTGGAAGCTCGACGCCGTCGTGACGGGCTCGCAGAAGGGTCTCGGCTGCCCCGCCGGTCTCTCCATCTCCATGTACTCCGGCCGCGCCGTCGAGATCTTCAAGGCCCGCAAGTCGCCGCCCGCGTCCTACTTCGCCTCGTTCAAGAACTGGTTCCCAAGTAAGCTCCTCTCCCCCCCATCCCCCAAATTCCCAGTACACACCGCGTCCGAATAAGTCTCTAACAACAATCCCCAGTCATGCAAAACTACGAAGCCAAGAAGCCCTCCTACTTCGCCACCCCCTCCCCGCAACTAATCCACGCCCTCCACACCTCCCTCACCCAAATCCTTTCCAAGCCCCTCTCCACCCGCTTCGCGAACCAAAAAGCCGCCTCCGCCCGCGTCAAAGCCGCCGTCGCCTCCTTAGGTCTAAAGCAGATCGCTGCCGACCCCGCCGACCAGGCAAACGGGATGACGACCATCTACCTGCCCGAGGGCGTGGCGGTGCCTACGATCTTGCCGGTGCTGTTGAAGAAGGGGGTTATTTTTGCGGGGGGGTTGCATAAGGAGATTGCGAGTAAGTATATCCGTATTGGGCATATGGGGGTTAGTGTTAGTGATGAGGGGAGGGGGGATGTGGAGAAGGCTATTAAGGCTCTGGGGGAGGCGTTGGAGGAGGTGGGGTATAAGAAGGCTTAGAGGGAGGAAATAGATTGATGGGATGTGGTTTTTGTGTACAAGTCGGATTGTTGTAATTATGCTTCCGGTTCATAGATGATGAGAATGCTGGTTTTTCTTTGCATCTACTGTTTCCGGTGAAGTGATTCATATCCCCTCCCCCAATCCCAATCCCCCCCAAACACAAAAAAAGCCACCCCAAACCACCTACTTAAGCGGCCGCCACCACCACCTGCAACGTCCACGCGTCACATACCCCAGAAAACCAAGATGGATTCGGGCAAGGAGTGGAACTGGCTCATGCCGCATGACAGACAGTTAGTAATGATGCACCCCGCACCCCGCACCCCGCACCCAAGCATACACATCACATCCCCCCCGATATCGCATTCCCACCGCCTCTCGGAGCTGCATTCCCGTCACCCCTCCCCCTGCCGTCACCGCACCTCTCCTCTCGTCGTCAGCGATCTGCAAGAGAGCATCATGACACATTATTCCACCTGTCAGCGATCTGGTAGGAGCATGGGGGTGCTGGACTCTAGGCGGTGCTGCAGGTAGGGCTCTGAGCCTGCCGTGTATCCGTTTGTTTCTCTGTGAGTTCTTATAAGGGGCGAGGTGGATACAGGAGGGGTTTATGGTATTTATAGCACCGGGGGTTTCAATTTTGGCGGTGGTGGTGCGTCGTGACTCTGAAAGATGTATGTTGTCCCGTGTAGTCTTGTGTGGTGTTTCTGTTCTTTTTCTTGTGGCTTGTTGATCTATTTTGGAGGTTGTCGAGTAGGTTTTATACGACTCTACTCACTTCCTGACTTCTCCAACCATACAGCTCTCATCTGCGCTCCCACAGAGACACACTTGATTCCACCGTATCCATAGCCACTCTACAGTTCTACGAGCCATATTCTATTTACCTCCGATCAAACCATACCATCCCAACCCCACCAAACTCTTTCAACTCTAAAAGGGGAACTTGCGAGATGGTGCACAGATCTTGAGAAGGGAAGTGGAAACTGATTATAAAAGAAGAGAGGCAAGGCTGTTGTTTTTCGCTCGACAGAGAGAAGAAACAATCGACGCTAATAACAGGAGATCAGACACCTCGCGGTCGAGGTTTTCTAGAAATTTGTACGTCTATGATGTAATGGTGAGGATGTGAGGGTGGGCTTGCAATATGTTATACGCTGATAGTGGTATGTGGTGACAGATGTTTATGGTGACGGCGGTATGTGGTGAGAGAAGTATGTGGTGACAGGAGTACACGAGGGAACTTCAACTCTCGGCGAATTGTATCCCTCCATAGCGCGCCGTCGTCATATAGCCACGGCAGTCCTCTATCTTCCTCTTGTTATGATTCTGTTCGACTTGCTAGATGAATTTCAGGGTATGCTCCCGGAGGAACTCCCTATATTTAGTCTTCTCATCGACCACCCGCATAAGCCACATCTCCAACTTTGGTGATTTGTCGATGATGGATACCTTTGAAAATGCTCTTGGGGGTGTGGCTGGGTGAAAGTTGGTGGGATATCACGGGAATGGAAAGTTATCGTTGTAATTATTGGAAGCACTGTTGAATCCGAGTTACAGCCCATATAAGGTATCAATGGAATCGTCATCCATAAGAAGAAGAAAAGTAGTCGATTAGAAGCACGAGCCCGAAGACGACGATGAGAACGATTGCGAAGTACTTATGTGGCAAAACGAGAACTGTAGCAGTGGTGGGGGAAGACGGAACTGAATCAACATTGGATTTTGTGAAATTGCAGAAGACTATTTGAGAGATCATTGTATATTTATACTCATCATCGCTATCCTCATAGTCATCGCTGTCGTCTACGACAAAAGGTCGCGAAGCTCATTGTCATCGCCCTCATAATATTCTTCATCATTCTCATCATCCTCATCATCCTTGGTAAAACGCATTTTCTCGCTCTTGTCACCACCCTCATCATCGCTCTCATCCTCGGCAACTGATATTTTATCGACTTCCCCATCATTCTCATCATTCCTCTCCACGGGCTTCATCTCACTATCCCCATCATTGCCACCATTCCTCTTCACGAAACTCTATTTCACGTTCCTCATTATTATTATCTTTCGTTTCTTGAGCCTGTCTTTTCTGTCAGTATGTCCCTGCCCCAGGCCCAAAAAATGGAGTATTAACCACTCACCTTCTCCTCAATCAAACTAATAAACTGTTTAAGTTTCTTCCTCTTGTCCGCCATATCCTCAAGCTCTGCCGTTTTCTTTGACAAATCCATCATCCAATCATCATATCTCTCATTCACCGCGTACAACTCGTTCAACTCCTCCCCCGTTACCTTGTTTGGATCCACCAGCATCAGCGCGCCTTCACGCTCTTTGGTAGTAGACATGCTGGCGGCGAGCATCGCAGTCATTTTTCGCGCCTCGCGTTTTCTTTCGCGGGCTTCGAGGAAGTGTCTCTTGGCCTTAGCGGAAAGGAGCTTGGCCTCGAGGAGGAAAATCTCACGCTCATTTTCGGCTTGGGAGTCGATATCCGACTCCTCGTTTGCTGACTTAATTAGGTCGGCAAGGGGTGAGACTGGAGGTGAGATCGAAATGGGTCCACTGGTGGTCTTTTTCTTGGTTCGAGGAGGAGGCGAGGGACTGGAGGAGGAAGATGAGGAGTCTGTTAATATGATGGGTTTATCGGAGGTATTTCCTTTGGTTTGAGAGTTCATCGACGGCCCGAGACTGGGCGAGTCGGAGCCGGAGCCTATGATCAGAGGGATGCGGTTTCTTTTGGCTCGAAAGGAAAGTGGTAAGTCATCGTCTAACTCATCGTCGCACGGCTTACTGCGCTTGCGCTGAATAAGGTCGGCTTGATTGTTTTCAAACATGCGTGCGATTGTTCTTGATATGTTTAGATCTTTGGTTGGTAGGCGTCGAAGAAGTTTAGGATGGTGGTCTGTATCTGGAGAAATGGGGTGCATGCCTTCAGTGAACGAGGGTCGAACATATAGACGCGGAGGTGGCATCATATTGACACGTTCGAATACTAGGTCGGTATCGAGGAAAATTTAGAGTATATGATATATATGTTATAGTGAGATGTGCTGTTGCGACGGTGGTAGACTGGAAGCTTAGCATGTGAGGCCAAGCAGCGAGATTTGGCATATGAAGTTGTAAAAAAGAGTTGGAATGGGGGATTGTGTGATGAATATGAACTTGTGAAGACCATGTAAATGGGTTGGCTTTTGGAGTAACTGAATTGAAAACCAGTTGGTATGCCTTAGCTGAGTGGTGATAGCTTCAAGGCAGCATGATAGGAGTCGAGATCTAGAACAGAACAGACCAAAGACGGGACAAAAAGCAAGATGGCTAGATGCCAAGATGATAATAAGGTGATGAGGGCGAAAAGTCGACGAAGAGATGAAGGATTAACTAGAACGTCACAAACCGAAGATAGGCACTCAATAAACAATACTGGATGGCAACTTATTGTATTTACCACTGCACTGACTTCCACAGCACGCTCCTCCATTACTTCTGATATCACCATGACTTCGCCTTACCAGACCCCCCAAACACCCGCTAAATCCAATCTACAGCCTGCCCAAGTACAGAATCTCCCATCTCTTCTACAATTCACCGACCCCTCAAATCCGGATCAACTTCCGTCCCCAAGTCATTCTCCTCCATAAACACCCTATTCCTCAGGGCATCAGGCATATACTCCTGCTTCACTCTCCCATCCTTATAATTTGGGTTATACTTATACTCTGCACCATACCCCAGCTCCTTCATCAGCTTCGTCGGCGCATTCCTGAGATGCACAGGGATTGGGAGGCTGGCCACCCCAGGCTCACCCAGCGCCGCGTATGCGTTATTCAAACTCCGATATGATCGCGTTGATTTAGGAGCGAGCGATAGCGCTACGGTGCAATGGCCCAGCGCGATCCGACATTCTGGCATCCCGATCTTCTCCACCGCTGTGTAGGTGGCAGTTGCTAGGGATAGCATGCTGTTGTCCGCCAGGCCGACGTCTTCAGATGCTACGACGACTAACCGTCGGGCGATGAACAGCGGGTCTTCGCCCGATTGCAGCATACGTGCGAGATAGTACAGCGACGCCGTTGGGTCGGAGCCGCGGATCGACTTGTGCAGTGCCGAGATTGTGTCGTAGTGCTGGTCGCCGGCACGGTCGTAGACAAGGGTTTTGGTGAGAGCGGTTTTGATGTCCTCTTTGGTCGTATCCGGCCTATTTGATATGGAGACTGAAAGCTCCAGGAGGTTCAGGGCTGTGCGAGCGTCACCATCCGAAAATGCCGCCAGGTAGGCGATCAATTCCGAGTCCACCAATTCAGAAGGTTTTGTATCCAGGACACCTTCAGTAGTAAGGGCCCGTTCCAGTATCAGCCGTATGTGCTCATCTGTGAGCTTCTGCAGCGTAAACGTCCGACACCGTGATAACAGCGCGTTCTGGACTTTGAACGAGGGGTTCTCGGTCGTGGCACCTATCAGCGTAATCTGACCTGACTCGACAGGACCCAGGAACACATCCTGCTGCGACTTCGAGAAGCGGTGGATCTCATCGCAGAATATGATTGTTTTGCGGCCAGTGAGACCCAGCTCGCCCCGTGCTTCGGCAAAGATCTTCTTGCACTCCCCAACCCCCGAGCTCGTACTGTTGATCTCGACAAAGCGGCTCCCCACCATGGAGGCAATGCACCGAGCTATCGTGGTCTTGCCCGTTCCTGCCCCGCCCCAAAGAATCATTGATGGAACGCGATCTTGCTCAATGAGGTTTCGAAGGACTCCTTTGGGCCCAACTAATTCCTGCCCGCATACATCGTCGAGGGTTCGAGGCCGCATACGTTCCGCGAGCGGCGCGGCCTTATGAAACGCATTGACTTTCGGCTTCTTCGTTGTCGGCGGCTGTCCATTTTCTACGGGATTTGACGGAACTATAGGCGCTTCCTCCTCAAATGAGCGCTTTCTTTGGGACGATAACGGTGTACTCTGCCCATCACATGTCGGAGGTTTCGAGTCTCCATTTGAGTAAGACTTAGGGGTACTGATCGGGAGGCTTCGTTTGGGCCCAGGTGTCTGGAAGAAATTTGAGAGGCCACTTCCTGCCTGTTGAGTCGATGGTGGGGTACTATCGATATGGGTTTCGCAGTTGGAATCGATGTGAGAATTGATATCCTTCGGCTTAACAGGCTTATCACATATCGGGCAAGCAACCATTGTGAAGTTCATACAATATTAACCCAAAACCACTCGTATCTCTGTATGTCTCTCCACGAGTCGCGAGTAATCGCGAGTCTGGTCTGGGAGACGCGTTTTGGCGGTGTGTGGTGGCAAAATAGTTAATTGACGGGATATAGATAACCCGATGACAGTTCACAGGAGATAGGGGCAAGGGGCAACCCGAAGGACAGGATCAGGACAGAGAGGGATGGGGGCGAAAAAACACAAGACCAGGTGTCAACAGTAGCAAAGTGGCCGCAAATTAATTCCGATGCTTGAAGTTGGTTTTGGTGGATAAAAAATATGCCTCCCAGGCACTGCCCTCAACAGCTGAGCGCTCGCGTCCAATACCAAATAAATTTTTAGAACACGGTGCATCAATGATAATCACAGTCACCAAAAACAAATATGATCACTCGTAGAATTCTACGGTACAGTAATATTACAGTATTTCACCCCAAACACCT
>JPJV01002530.1:0-17264 GCA_000750745.1 Pseudogymnoascus sp. VKM F-4281 (FW-2241)
TGGTGTTTTCGTGGGCCACTCGCTTGTGTGGGCCACTCGTATGTGAAATACGTTATATTCTTTTAAGAACTAGATAATCTTGACATTTATACACTCCAAGCCTCCCGCTTTTAATATTGCTATAGCCCCTAGAATTGACGACATGTAATTCCTCGTCTTGACGAGAGAAGAGAGGCTTTGATGGCATTCAAGCATTCGGTGTAAGCATTCTCAGTTGGTTGGGACTTCGTAGTCTCGCATACCCTCTGTACCAAGAAGCAACACAACGGCGTCTTTGTCCAATTGAAATGCTGTAGACCCCCTGACAACTTTCTTCAACGCTGCCAAAGTAGCAGCTGCACATGGCCCTATCGCTGCTTGACATTCTTTGAGCCGGAGAAGAGACTCATGAGCTTCTATATCTGTGACGCAAACGCTCACATCAACGCCTTTCTGGAGGACAGGCCAAGCAATCGAAGACACAGTACCACAGTTCAGACCGCACATGATGGTATCTTTAGTCTCGACAGAGGTTAGTGAACCAGACTTCAAGCTCATCTGTAGGCAGTTTGCTGATTCTGGCTCAACTGCCATGATGGTACAAGGATGTCCTTGCGACTTGTAGTGGGTGACGACCGACTGAGCCAGAGAACCAACGCCAACAGGCACTAGAATAACATCTGGTCGAGCTTGTGTGATGTTATAGATCTGCGAGTCGGCTTCGTGCATCATTGTTGAATAGCCATCTACGATCCACTGAGTTTTGGTCAGCTTTGGCCTGAGAAGGTGCTGTTAAGAGGGAACTGTACCTGGGGAATATCTTCGTAGCCGTCAAATGCAGTATCCTGGATCAACAAGCCATCGGTTTCAAGCGCATGTGCAGTGGTTTTTGCCCTGATAACAGCGTCGTTATAGTCTCCTAGAACTTCCACTACGACGGCGCCTTCGTTCTCAATCAAACTGCGAGTTGATTTATTTAGATACTGAGGAACGAATATTTGTGATTGTTTTCCTAGCAGTGCTGCCATCTTAGCTACTGCTCGGCCGTGGTTTCCTTCGGTTGCTGCAAGGAGGGTCAGGCCTTGATGTTTCTGAGCAATACCATCTATGACGGCTTGAAGATTGACAGTTAGAGGAAGGTCAAGTAGCTTTGTAATGGCCTTATATGTTGCCCACGATGCGCCCAGAATCTTGAATGCTGGGAGACCCATACGGGCTGATTCATCTTTGAGAAAGACTCTGGTCAAGCCCAGCTCTGCTGTAATTGAGCCACAGTCAAGAAGCGGGGTCTGTGAATAGCCTGGTAGACTACGGTGGAAATTATCGATCTCGATATCAACTGGAGAGGTGCACGTCCATGCTCGAGCTTTGGGATTGACAAACATTTTATCGGCAGAACGCAATATTGAAAGTGGCAGCAGGCAAAAAAATAGGATATCGAGTATCGCGGGAGATGCGGAATGATTTTCTACACGGGAAGACAATTGTACAAATAAGGGCGCCGGAGAGGGGGAAAATTCCCCACTGCGTCGCCCAACATCACGATATCACTTGTTATGTATAGCCTCTAACATTCCGGTTCGTTAAAAGAAGGTCAAGATGAAGTTGGGCACCGGATTAAAAAAAAAATGCCGAGTACGTCGCCCGACATCACGGCACCACCTGCATATATATAATCGCGGGGTTCTTGCTGATCTTCGAACTTCGGCAAATATAATCTACTACCTTCACATTACCTTCAACGCTTTATTGAGAACCAACGAGACCATCAGTTCGTCAACTGATTTATCTTCTTCCAAAAACAATAATGGCGAACTCTATTTTTCGAAATCTTAAAGTCAATGGAGCTCGTCTCATGAAAGATATTCACCATACCGCACAATGGGGTAAGGGCGTAGCTTGGGGAAGGTAAGTAATATGCCCTTGGTAGAGGTATCTACTAACCAGCTTAACAGCGCAGCAACTGAGACGGGAATGTCACGATTGTCGCTCTCTTCGGAGGATAAGCTGGCTCGAGACTGGTTTGTCAAGACGGTAAAGTCGTTGAATTGTAAAGTACACGTCGACGCCATGGGTAACATCTTTGCTGTTCGTGCTGGACGCAACGACGGACCGGCAACATTCATGGGCAGCCATTTGGATACGCAGCCTAGCGGAGGTCGTTACGATGGTATACTTGGAGTGACGGCCGGCTTGGAGGTCCTGAGAGTTCTCGAGGACAACAAAGTCGACACTGCTTTTCCTATCGGGGTGGTTAACTGGACCAAGTAAGAGTGTTTTACTCATCAAGAAACCTCACTGACCAGTTACTTAGTGAAGAGGGTGCCCGCTTTCCAACGTCGATGGTCTCTTCTGGTGTTTGGGCTGGCTCAATCCCTCTAGAGAGGGCGCATAACCTCAATGAGGTTGGCGGGGGCAATGCCACAATGAAAGATGAGCTCTTGAGGATTGGGTACCTAGGTGACACACCTGCAAGCTATAAGAGCACGCCCATCGCAGCGCATTTTGAGCTCCACATAGGTATGACCCCACTGGAGAATCGGTTTATGTAATTAGACGTACTGACTTCTATCAAGAGCAAGGCCCGATTCTTGAGGCTGGGAACAAACGAATCGGAATCGTCCAAGGAGCACAAGCTTATAGGTGGCATACAGTTACCGTCCGCGGCCGCGAGTGCCATACTGGAGCGACCACTTTCCCACATCGCTCAGATGCTTTGCTAACGGCTGCGAGAATGATCTCTCATTCTCATGTCATCGCAAGCGAGTTTTCATCATTGGCATCTACGGGTGTGCTCACACTTAAGCCTGGGAGCACCAATACAGTGCCTGGAGAGGTCACATTCTCTCTTGACATTCGCTCGGGCTCCGATTCTCAACTAATGAAATTAGAGGAAAAGATCAAACAGGACTTTGATACCATTGCCAAGGATGAACTTCTACCAGGGACGTCCAGGGCAGGTATTAAGGGCAGAGGCTGCTCGATAGAGTGGCAGCTAGATACTACGTCGACAGCAACTACTTTTGATACGGACTGCATCCGCTGCATCTCGGACAGTGCAGCAGCTGTTGCCGCGGAAGCTGGCATCGCAGCAGAGGACTTCATGGAAAGGGGTATGATAAGTGGAGCTGGCCACGACAGGTATGGAACTCTTATCACCGGGCTCGCAATCTCACCCCAACCGTTTTTCTAATACATATTAGTGTATATACTTCGAAAAGATGTCCGACGGCCATGATATTTATCCCTTGCAAAGACGGTATCAGCCATAACCCTGTAGAATATAGTTCCCCTGAGGAATGTGCCACAGGAGCACAGGTATTACTTGGCTCTGTCTTGAGATTTGATGAGCTTCGCGCCGCAAAAGCATAAGATGCGTCCTTATTATAGTGCAATATTATTATAGTGCAATGGCATACTTTACATCTGAGGGACCTCAATATATATATGGGCTTCTTTAGGAGTGACCCGGCTTATAGGGATGCAAAGCTCATAATGGATGGACCCCCGACGCTGGAAGTGGTGTTAGTGTAGGTCGGTGCGATGCGCAGGTATCATGGGTCCGGCATAGCTCGTACAGTGTGATGGCGTAGGATTCGAGGTAGCCCAGGTCCCATAATAAACCCCGTCGCAGCGGGGCACAAAGAGCCCCCTTCCAGGCCGAGTCTTCTCTTCCACACCGTCACCCCTACATCTGCTCCCCGTGCCGAGTACCTCCCTGCTACACATCGTCGAACAGACATTGTCGTCTAACCGAGCCTCCTCCTTCGTGTCTATGTAGATCGTGAGGATCTGGTGCATCCTATCTCACGTCACAGCACGTGAATATGCACCTTCCTCTTTCTCTTCCCCTCCTTCTGCCCAACTGAGCGGAAACCATCGGTTCCGAGCGCCAGTTCATATCCATCCTCGTCTTATCTCATCCCACCACATCATATGATATCAAGCATCCCGAGTACGAAGCGGGCGGAAGTCTACGCGAGGTGCAGCGGGATTCTCGCTTCCCGGACGTTTCTGCTGTAGGGGTGCTGTTGGTCAGTGCTAGGCTCGTATATTGGTGGCTGTGAGTGGAAGGAAGGAGCGATGGGCAGGGAGATTGGCGGGGGATATTAAGGCTAAGGAGAGTTTCTAGGCTAACCATGGGACTATGAAGGTTGTTGCTCTAAGCGAGCTGTGGGTTGGTAGTTGGGTAGCGGATTTGCTGAAGGATTTCATGGATGGATGTGTAAACAGGTACCTACATGGTATACTAGTAGGTCTGTACTCTACTCTAAGTTTGCTGTACCCCTTGACTTAAAAATGTCCTTCACTGACTATTATCTACAGTCCAGAATCGACGGAGATATAGGCCGTGTTATTGCTGGCCTTGCTATCTGCAATGGCGCCCTCTTATGCTGTGGATGTGGTGATCCGGCCTATTCCAGTACATTACCAAATCTTGCGGGTACTCAAACTACTGTAGCCGATGTTGTCTGGACATGCGCTATGTTGGCTAGGGCCATTGGCTAGAGCCATCGGCTCAACTTTAGTGGTGACAGGAAAAAGTCTGGGGCATGTGGCAACAGCAAGGTTCGTAGCGCGCGCAGTAGTCGCATCGTGCGAAATTGACATGGAGGGATCGAGCCAGTTGAGCAGGGGCCCGATGACGGTTGAGGGGATCCCCAAGCTAGATGTAAGTTATAGATGAGGTGGGTGGATACTCGTATTTCGTCTGTCGTCTGTTTTCCTATTTTTTCCCTTCATTGCAAGAGTAGGTGTCAGGTCATTGCTACTACTACGCTGGTTGTCGTCTCTTCTCTGTTGAAACTTCGAAGGCGTCGACGTTGCGGCCGGCATTGCGAGTATCTGCTCTCAAACGACTCCCTGCGCTTCCAATTGCGCATATCTGTCTACGACCACCTGCTGCGGCTATGGATTGAGCCCCTCCTACCCGTCGCGACAATGGAGAAAGTCTCCCCCCCTACCCCGCCCCCTGGTGACAGTTCGAGCCCGCCTCCAGCCTTCCTCTCCGAAAAAGAGACGGAGCTCGACTTCGAGAGCCCCTCCCGCGGCACCTCTCAGGAAGTCTCGCGCCTCGACCCCACCAGCCTACCAGACGCCCTCGACCCGATCCAGTCCTCACACAGCGCGCAGCTCTCCCTCTCCTCCGTTGTCCCAGTTGACATCCGCGTTCGCGCCCTCGGCGTAAGCGTCGACACCCAGCCGCGCAACCTCCACAGCGCCGACGGGCTCACGAACCTCTTTCGCCGCAAACCCTTAGTGGAAACGCGCTGGCGCCCGCTCCTCGACAATGTCAGCGCGGATATGGAGCGGGGCACGCTGACGGCGATTATTGGGGGAAGCGGGAGCGGGAAGACGACGATGCTGAATCTGATGTCCGGGCGTATGGGGGACGGAGGGGGCAGGCTGCGAGCGCGCGGCGTGGCAATGTTTAATGGTGGACTACTAGGAGGTGTGCGGAGCGCGTATGTGATGCAGCAGGATGTGCTTCTGCCGACGCTCACGGTACGAGAGACGCTGCAGTATAGTGCGGACTTACGGCTGCCGCCGCCGACGACGGCGGAGGAGCGGCGCAGAGTGGTAGAGGAGGTTATTCTCGAGCTGGGGCTGAAGGAGTGCGCAAACACGCGAATCGGGACCCATGTGCATAAGGGCTGCTCAGGAGGAGAGAAGCGGCGCACCAGCATTGGAGTGCAGCTGCTAAGCAACCCGAGCGTGTTGTTTTTGGACGAGCCGACGACTGGGCTCGATGCGACGAGCGCATATCAGCTCGTGCGCACCCTGCGGGGACTGGCGGCGAAGGGAAGGACGATCGTGATGACGATTCATCAGCCGCGGTCAGAGATCTATGGGGTGTTTGACAATTTGGCTATTTTGACGAAGGGTTCGCCAGTGTATAGTGGCCCGGCGGATGGGTCGCTGCCGTATTTTAAGGAAAGGGGGTACTCGCTACCACCATTTGTGAACCCGGCCGAGTTCCTCATCGACCTCGCGGCTGTAGATAATCGGTCTCCAGAACTTGAGGCGGCGTCGTTGGAGAAGGTGCGCCATTTGAAGGAGGAGTGGAATCAGGAATCGCTACGGAAATGGGGGGATGAACATAGCTCTGGCGGTGCTGTTATTTCCTCAAGGGATAGTGATAGTCGGCGCTCGGCCTTCTACCGGCAATTATTTGTTCTCACAGCGCGGACGACGAAGGTCACACTGCGCGACCCCATGGGCATGGCAAGCTGCATCATCGAAGCAATTCTCATGGGGATTATCACCGGGTGGATCTTTCTTGCTCTCGGCGAGGATCAACCAGGGATTCGCTCGCGCGAGGGCGCGCTATACACCGCCGCCGGACTACAAGGCTATCTAATCCTCATGTACGAGACATATCGGCTCTCAATCGACATTGAGCTCTTCGACCGCGAGCGCGGCGAGGGCGTCGTCGACGTTATCCCATTCTTGCTCAGTCGGCGCCTCGCTCGCCTCCTCACCGAGGACCTCCCCGTACCATTTATCTTCAGCGTGATATTCTACTTTATGGCCGGTTTCCGCGCCGATGCAGCCCAGTTCTTTACATTCTTCGCCATCGTCCTACTCACCCACTACATTGCCATCGCATTCTCCTCCGCCTGCATATCCATTGACCGTAGCTTTGCCGGTGCCTCACTGATCGGGAACCTGAACTACACCATCCAGAGTCTCGCCTGTGGCTATTTCATCCAAAGTAACACCATCCCAGTGTACGTTCGCTGGCTCAAGTGGGCAAGTTACGTGTACTACGCTTTTGGTGCACTCTGCGCCAATGAGTTTGTTGGGCACTTTTACGATTGCCCGCTCGAAGGAGGCGAGGCCAATCCGGAGTGCAAGCAGTTCACAGGCGCATATGTGATGGATTCCCTAGGCTTTCCTCATGACTGGGTCTCGACGCCCATTCTAGCGCTCCTTGGCTTCGCGATCCTGTTCTACATCCTCGCAGGGTTCGGGTTTCGCTATATACCAGTGGAGTTGGCAATCGGGCGCGCACGCAACTCCGATTCAGATTTCTCTTCCGGAAAAGAGAAAATGAGCGTGCGTTCGGCAGAGGAGGTGCGCGCGATCGAGATTGGATTGTCAGGCTTTGCTCTCGACCTTGATAAGCGGACCGCGCTGGGGAAGAAGCTGCCGAGGAAGACGATCTTGAATCCCGTGGATGCGACTTTCAAGGCTGGCGTGCTGAATGTTATCATGGGCCCGTCGGGGAGCGGGAAGACATCCCTCCTCAACGCCATGGCGCTGCGCCTGTTCGACAGGATGGGCACGACCTACCTACGCAGCGGGACTATGACTTTCAACGCGGCCGTACCCTCTAACGCCGTCATTCGTAGCGTCTGCTCCTACGTGTGTCAAGACGACGATGCACTCCTCCCCTCCCTCACCGTGCGCGAAACTCTCCGCTACGCCGCCGTCCTGCGCCTCCCATCCCACATGACCACCACCGAGAAACATAACCGCGCCGAAGCCATCCTCCTCAAAATGGGCCTCAAAGACTGCGCTGATAACGTCGTCGGCTCCGACGTCATCAAGGGTATCAGCGGCGGCGAAAAGCGCCGCGTCACCATCGCCGTCCAGATCCTCACCGATCCACGTGTCCTCCTTCTCGACGAACCTACCTCGGGCCTCGACGCCTTCACCGCCGCATCTATCATGGACGTCCTCCGTGGTCTCGCGAATGAAGGCCGCACACTCATCCTTACCATCCACCAGGCCCGCTCAGACCTATACGCCCACTTCGGGTCTGTGCTCCTCCTCGCGCGCGGTGGCGCGCCCTGCTATGCCGGCCCGGGCAGCGGCATGCTCACACACTTTTCGGCGCTGGGGCATCCGTGTCCTGCGCGCACGAACCCGGCGGACTTCGCACTCGATCTCATCACCGTCGATTTACAAGCCGCGGACCGAGAAGCCGCGAGTCGCGACCGTGTCGCAGGTTTGATTGCTGCGTGGGGAAGGGAGAAACCGGCAGCAGTAGCAGCACCAGGAGCGATCGCTACCCCAGCGGAGCTAGGGGCGTTAATGCGTGCCCCTGCGCCGTTCCGCACGGCTTACCCGCTCCTCGTGCGGCGATCACTAGTCAACCTTCGCCGTCAGCCCGAGCTTCTCATCGCGCGAATCATGCAAGTTGTCGGCGTGGCTATTATTTTCACTCTCTTCTTCGCACCCCTCAAGTTCGACTATTATAGCGTGCAGAATCGCGTCGGCTTCATCCAGGAGTTCTGCGCGCTGTACTTTGTGGGCATGCTACAGAATGTCGCGGTATATCCTGCGGAGAAGGCTGTCTTCTACCGCGAGCATGATGATGGCGTGTATAGCGTTGAGGCCTTCTTGGCGCAGTATACGACGGTTGAAATACCGTTTGGGATTGTGACATGTGTTATTTTTGCGGTATTGGCGGATTTGGCGGCGGGGTTGCCGAGGACGGCAGAGGTGTTTTGGGTTGTATTTTTTAATTGTTTTTGTATTGTTACTTGTGGGGAGAGTTTGGGGATTGTGGTGAGTTTGATTTTCTTTTTTCATTGTTGTGTCCCTATTCTTCATCCAGCCCTGCCTTTTCAGTTCCTCCCTCCCCTTTAACAACTTCCTACTACATCACTCTAACGCACATACGCACAGTTCAACACCTTTTTCTCCCACTCCGGCTTCGCACTCAACCTAACCTCCGTCATCCTCTCTATCTCTCTCATCATGTCGGGCATCCTCTCCATCGACATGCCCTCTTTCCTGCAAGGCGTCAACTACCTCTCACCCCTCCGCTACGCCATCCGCAACCTTGCGCCGTACACCTTACGCCCCATCACCCTGACGTGCACGCCTGAGCAAGCGCTGCCGGACGGCAGCTGCACCGTCCCGGATGGCGAGGCGGTGCTGGCGCTGTTTCGCCTGGACGGGAACGAGGGGTTGGAGTTGCTGGGTGTGGCGATCGCGACGGTGCTGTATCGGTTGTTGGCGTGGGGCTTGTTGAGGGGGGCGAGGACGCACTGGGGAGATGTTTGGGGGAGGTTGCTGGGGAAGGGGTAGGGGCCCTTGGATTGGGAACTATAGAATCTTATGTTTTGAGTGCTGTGTTAAGCGGACTGCGGAAAACACATGCGCCTGGAGGTATGACGATAACGATGAGAGATACTGTAACCATACAACGCAGAGAATAACATGGAGGCTAAGGTCAAGGGTATCAATCTATACCTTAAATGTCGTATATATCGTTAATATTATCTACCACAGCCATTCAAATTCCACTCCCTTCCCATCGCAAACTTATCACGACTAATGATTCGCGCCGGCTGGCAGCTCAACAGGAGCTGTGAGATTTGCTTTCCCACCCGCGTTCGCCTCCAACTCGCGAGCCATACCACTACCTTCCTTCTCATAGACGGGCGCAGCATCCACCCCCGCGTCCCCCTTTTTGAAGAAGCTGAAGTTCGCGAATAATGATTCGCTGTTGGCCGGAGAGGAAGATGCGCTGTTGCGTTTTTGTCTTCGCAGGAAGAGGAGCCCAAAGATAATGAAGCTGAGAACGGCGATGCCGCCGACGACGCCGCCGACTATGGCGCCTGTGTTGTTTGGCCTCGAAGATGCGGATGATACGCCGTCTGTTGTAACTCCGGATTCACTTGCCGAGACCCCTGTCGAAGGTGTGCTGGTTTGCTCGGTGCTCGATGTTGGATTGCTCGGTGAGGGTGATGACGAGTCGGCCGTGGATTGCTCTGTGTTTGATGGAGATCCAGTTAACTGTGATGGCGAGCCCGTAGTGACTTTACTGGCGATTGGATCCAGAGTAGTAGTAGTAGGCTTCGATGCAGCGGAGGTAGTCACTGATGGCGCGGCTTGGGTCTGTGATACCGTCTTTACGGGTAGCTTTGCGTCGTATGACCACACTATCCCGACTGGGCAAACAACTCCGCTGTTGTCCTCCTCGTCCTTCGCCAGTTCGGCATTACAGATAAGGGGATACTTCATTTTGTTTGGCTCGAGAAAGGAATCCATGATATATTCGAAGGGTCCATTTGTGTCAACTTCGAAAGAGCTAACTAAACAAGCAACGCATTTTAGTTCCGCTTCAGCCTTTACTTGTAGAATGGAAAGTTACGAACTTAAAGCGGGCTTATTCCCATCTGTTTCGTTGAGGCAAAACATCCGCAAGATTGGAGCAGGATAGGTCGAACTCCAATCCAGCCACACCGAGTCTTGCGTGTTGGCCTTCAAATCATCGCCACTCGTTGGGGTCTTCCAGGTCAACGCAGCTCCAGCATATTGAATGCCGAAGAAGAGACCCCAGAAGAAAACGCGTTGGAGCATCATTTCGTAGGTGACGAAAAACAGAAATGATCGAGAACTCAAAAGAACGACCAACATCATTATATACACTGCCCTGGATCTTCGAGACTATACCCTTTGTGACATTTTCGCCTTATCTGCAGTGTAACCCATGGGTCCAAATATAAGCCTACCTAAGACAGCACTTACTCTAACAGGTCAGAGATGAGATGTGACAGGCCAAGACGATATGGGTGAGACCAGCTGAATGAACTTGACGGCTGGGAATCCACTTTCAGGGCAACTTACGTGAGAAGGCGCAAATAAAATGAGATCACTGGCAGTAGCTTCCTTTTGGGTGGATCACTGTAATGAGACAAGGGTGAAGTGCATAGCTTACCGAGAGCTGGGTTGCATCTTTGGGAACCGGGAATTTGGTTATATTTTCGATTATTAGGCGGGCGTTTAAATAATTCTCTCCTCTAAAATTACCTGTGAGAGATGTTGGTATTTGTCATTCGCAGTTGGCGTTGGTGATAGTGGTGTGATGGTGCTGGTGTTTAAACGCTGTTCTAGGCGCGCCGCTATTTTAGCCCTGAACCTTGACCCCTGAACCTTGGCCCCTAAACCCAGCATTGAGGTTGGGATGAGGAGATTGGATAGATAGGAACAATAGTACAAACATCGCACGCTTGCACAGAGATGACAATGGGAGATGGTTTATTATATAACGCAAAGAAAGGGCGTGATGGTTATAGTCATGAGTATCAATTTATACCTTACATGTCGAATTATATCGTAAAATCGTATATATTACAGCCACCTTCCACTTCCTGTCCATCACAAACTTGTCATGAACGATAAATCGAGCTGCCCGGCAGCTCGACAGGACTAAAACGTCTTTCACCCCGATTTTCTGGTAACTCATAAATCCGCCCATTACGAGGCACACCACTGGCCTCTTTCTCCTGTATCCCTAGCCCATATTCCCCCTCCTTCTCAAAGACGCCTGTAGTGCGCGCCTTTAGCCCCCGTTTGTTGTGGGAGTTGAAGAGGTAGAAACTCCGTCGTGTCGATTCGGCGGCAACAGGGGTGGCTGCGCGGTTCCGTTGGAATTTTCGCAGGAAGAGTACTGCGAGTATAATAAAGCTTATGAGGGCTACGCCACCAATTGCGCCGCCAACTATAGCACCTATGTTATTAGGGCTTGAAGATGCGGCTGGTATGGGAGCTGTCGTGGCGGCAGAAGGGTTTTCTGCATTCTCAGTCGGAAGCGTGGTGGAACTGTCTGAGCTATTTGTCGAAGGCTTCGCAGATTCCTCTGTGCCTGTGCTCGATATAGCCGTAGTAGACTTGGATGGCGAGCCGGTGATAGTAGAGTCCGCGCTTGACGATTCTGGAGTTGAGCTGGGAGTTGGACTTGGAGTTGAACTTGGTGGAGTTGAACTGGGCGAAGGCGTTACGGTGACGGTTGGCGCCGCTTTTGTCTGCGAAACCGTTTTTGCAGCTTCAGCTGCGTTAGATGACCATACTATCGCAGCCGGGCAATCAGTACCGGCGCCCACTGGTTTTTCCGCGAGTTCGGCATGGCAGGCAAGGGGAAACTCCGTGTTGTCTTGCAGAAAATCTTCCATGATATATTCGAAGGGTCCATTAGATTCGACATAGAAGGAGCTGGCTAAGAAAACAACGTATATTAGCTCTACTCGAGCCATGAATTGTAGAAGGGAAACCAAAAACGAACCTAAAAAAAGATTATTTGCATCTGTTTTATTCTGACACCACATCCGCAAGATCGTAGTAGGAAGGGTCGAGGTCCAATCCAACAACACCGTGTCAATCGTGTTGGGCTTTAGACCTTCACCCTTCACCGGGGTTTTCCAAACCGCCTTCTGTGCGTGCACTCCAACATATCGAATGTCGAGCAGAAGAGCCCAAAAGGCTACTAGACGGCGCATCGTCTCAAAAATGAAGCGAAAATAAAGCAAAATAGAAACAGACAAGAATACAAGGAGCGACTACTATGCCAAAGATATGTAAAGTCGTCGATCTTCAATGCCAGTCTGTTTTCGACACATTGCCATCCCTGCCACTGTATAGCCGCCGCTGCCATGTTCGACTCCATACAGGTCTAAAAAAGGACTATACTTCAACTGACAGGCTACGAAAACATTAGTGGAAAGAGCTTATAGGTTGCCGCGACCTGGCGGCTCCACTACTAAAACGGAGCTCTTGCTAGTCTATCCCCATTTTTTTGATACGGCGTTAATCCTTCTCCTTGAAACGACTAGAGAGCAAAATGTTGATGTTGGTGTTGGTGTTTGAGGATAAGGACAAATAGGGCAGCATCGTTCTACCTTTAGTTAACCCCTGCATGTACAGCGCAGCAGTGCAGCAGCACAGCGCCAGCGCGTATTATCTTTATACCGAAGTTGAGAAAGGCATATTCGAGGTAAACTGAAAGTTTTTGGGCTCTTCATATTTTAAGAATTGCTCTTACAGTTTTATTTAAACGCGCAAAGTAAGACTCAACTCAATAATTCTCAAAGATAAAAGTGCTGAAAGTGGTAAGTGACGTGAGGGGAAAGAGGGGAGGTGGGGAAGTACAGCAGACGAGCACAGCGCGTAACACGGCGCGTAAAAGAGCGCAACGGCAAAACTCCATAGGGTAAAGCTAGGGATCTATTTCAGGATCTTAGAGGCAAGAGAACTATTGGCTCGTTAGCGTACAGTGATGTGCGCTTACCCCTGGCGAATTTTGCGGGGACGCGGCGGTCCGCGGCTGTCAACTGAACCCTTTGACTGCACATCAATGACATTGTTACGTTACTTAACAGAAGCCTTGTCTCCATCAATACTGATGAATATGTGCCAGCACTGTCACATTATCTTTTGTTGTTATTAAATGTGAGGTTCATCTAGAAAACGATGCTAAACAGATCATGGCTACCTAGAAAGAGGCTATTGGTCATCACGATCGCAATCGCAATCATCGTCGTCTTCGCAACCCTCTCAGATCTACAGTATCCAACACCTAGATTAGTCGCGGGCCTACATCTCCCTTCTTATGGAGCCAGTGCTACAGCAGAGCAGGGTACTGGTAAGCAATCCCTTTGTCCCTACCCCAGCCCATCGCAGGACAACTATTATACGAACCCCCCGGCTAACCTACAACAGAGTCTCGGGTGGGAGTTACAAGTCTCCTCGACACGCAAGCGCCCAAATATAACTATGTCAAAGCAATACTAGATCCCAAAGACGAGGAATTCGAGCGACTTCTGTGTCCGGCACGTACAACTAAGCGCTATGATTATCTTCGAGCCGGTCATGGAAGCGGGAAAGGCGCCGACCGGAAGATAAAATACTTCTTTGCGCTCAACCTGCGACAATGCATTGGCGTACTCCCTCGATTGTTGGGGTCCATTGTAGAAGCAGTGCGATTTCTCGGTCCCGAAAACTGCGCTTTGTCGATAGTAGAAGGACATTCGGATGATGGGACTTCTGAAGTACTGGAAGCACTGCGCGCAGACATGGAAAACTTGAGACTGGAATTCCACCTCCACACGAGCGACATCGACCCCACACAAGGAGACCGAATTGAAGGTCTTTCGGGGCTTCGAAACTTAGCTCTCGAACCACTGCTCAACAATTCTACGCGGTATTCCCCAGACACAGCGGTCGTTTTCGTCAATGACGTCGCCATATGTATGGAGGACATGCTGGAGCTGGTCCACCAACGCGTGTTTCAGGAGGCGGACATGACATGTGCGATGGACTGGTCAAATATAGATCCTGCGCCCATCTTCTACGATATCTGGATTGCGAGAGCCATGAATGGAGACACATTCTGGGAGATACCTCCGGATGGAGGGTGGCGATATTCCTCGAACCTCTTTTGGAACCATCCAACATCCCGTCGGCGGTTCGATGAGCACAAGGCCTTTCAGGTCTTTGCCTGCTGGAACGGCGCTGTTGCCTTCAGTGCAAAGCCTTTGATTGAGAAAAATATACGATTTAGGAAGTCGAAGGATGGTGAATGTTATTCGGGCGAACCGCGATTGTTCTGCAAGGACTTATGGATGAACGGGTATTCGAAGATTGCGGTGGTGCCGTCGGTGAATTTAGATTATTCGGATGAGTCTGCTAAGAAGGCCAAGGAGTTGCATGGGTATGTTTCTGACGCAGTGAAAGGAGAGGTTGTTAATGATGATTCTTTGAGAATCGTGTGGGATGACAAGCCGCCAGAGCAGGTTAAGTGTATGTCTGATTTTGCAGACCAATCTTGGGTGCCCTGGAATCAAGGGTTCGAGTCTTAAATGTTGAATATTATACCCATCTCATGTTACCTTATTTTCTTCTCGTCGTTAGTTTACTTAATATTTACTTTCACTCGCACTCCCATGTGACTATTTAGGCTTAGGTCCACCAGCCTTTAATACCGCCGATCCAGTACACTTGACGGCCCATGCAACTGTAGATCTCTATAATCTATTATAAGCGGATAGTATCAGATATGTTAAATATGGCGACAGTCGATAAGAAGCAGTTGTGGGAGACCAACCATGTTATATTGAACAGCTTCTCAGTCCAAGAAATTGGAATTTGGCACTTATTGTAGCCTGACAACGAGTAGAGCGGATCTTCCAGTGAGCTTCTACGGGGATGGAAGGCAAGACGACATCCATCGCATATAGCACCTTCGATGTGGTTTGAATTTACTGTAATAAAAGGAAGAGAAAGTTGGTGAATTATGATTCTTATAACTGGTGCCTTATACGATAGTATACCCATCTATGGAGCCAAAGGCGTATATGGCACATTTAAATATAATCTTCCCCTTGAACATGCTTCTCTATGTCTACGGAAACGTCGTCTGTCTTGCACGGATTTGTGCGATTCCTACTGCGTATAGTTCACCAAAGTCACCCACGAACTGCAGGTAGCTTTGTTTGCCCCTGTTTTTATATTGGGGATACTGTCCGTGAGCTTGCTGCCTATTGATTCGTAAGACGGTAACAACACCCACCATGCCCTCTCCCTCCCCTTCCCCTCCCACCTCAACTCTTACTACCCATATGCCCAAAGAGGGGCAGTGAAAAGCAACGGTGATTGCGGAAACTATTATTGAAGTGAGGGTATCTAATCACTCAGATCAGTAATTAATAAGCTAGCCATTCATTCGGAAAGACAAAGGGATAAGTCCTTTTAGCGTAAATACTTGATATCAACCGTCAATTACAACGTCCCTCTCCTGACTCTTGGGCGACTCTAGTTACCACATGGTCTGTTAACCCCTAATCATTGTTACCAAACTATGAGCGAATGGAAAGTTTGGTCACGGCGATTTGTCTGTGAAGCTCCGCGATATCTTTCTTCCGCTACAAAACATGCTTCAGAATTAATTTCTATGCTTGGCTATTCCTTATTTATTTATCTCATTTTAGCAATGGAAAACGTATCTGTCTATAATCCTAGCAATCTCCTGCATACCCAGGAGTCGCTATCTAGATATCGCGTGGGCGGGTATCACCCAGTGACTCTTGGCGACTCTTTCGATGATGGCCGGTACACAGTCCTACATAAGCTAGGCTGGGGTGGATATTCTACCGTCTGGCTGGCACGGGACAAAAGGTACTATATTTCTTTTAAATATCATGTTGAATGCGCTTAAACCTCTACTAACAAGAGAAAAGGGACAAGCAATGGGTTGCAATTAAAATTTTGGAGGCTGAGTTTGAAGATAAACCACGCGAGATTTGCAACTTGCATACATTATCAAGTTCGTCACAGGACGGCCTCGCCGCTCATTACATTGTCCAGTTACTCGATGAATTCGCCCATGATGGTCCAAATGGAACCCATCAATGCCTGGTGTTTGAGCTTCTCGGCCCTTCTGTCGCCTACGTTATAGAGGACTACGGCTTGAGCAGCGAGAAACTCGAGCCAGAAGTAATCTTAAGAATGTCCGAACAACTTCTCCGAGCGGCCGCTTTCATTCACGGGGCTGGATTGGCACATGGAGGTAGGGTAGTGGCACGATTTCGATATGTAGCTAACTGAAACCAGACATAAGTAGCAGAAACATCGCTTTTACAAGTAGTATCCTATCCAACTGCATGGATGAGGACAGCCTCCTCAAAATCATCGGCTCGCCCGTAATCGAGCCCCTAGCTCGTATCGACGGCAAACCTTTGCGGCAAGGCTTACCCAGCCAGCTCGTCAAGGCTGCAAATTGGGAGAGCTGGGTAGATGAGGACGAGGAGGATATCCGACTTCTCGACTTTGGAGAGACCTTCACGCAAGGTGCGGAACCGGAACGGATTGCCCAGCCCAAAGCACTGAGGGCGCCAGAAACGATTTTCACCGACCGATTTGACTATAGGCTTGACTTGTGGGGCGTGGGGATCGCGGTGAGAAAACACGCCGACTCTATCTGGATTATAGCTGTAGAGCTAATCCGTGCTGTGTAGATATACTCACTTGTACGTGGCGGGCTTCCGTTTATGTATCTAGGGGACGAAGATGTCCTAGTAGCACAGATGATTAATTTCGTCGAGGAGTTGCCCGTGGAATGGCAGCATATATACAGGGACATGTGTTTGAAAGCCGGACGGGAGCCCGTGGAAGGTAAGCGCCTTTTAAATGCCCCTATCTAAAACTATAGAGTAGAAGATGCCCACACCCATCTCCAAAAGGTCCGGTGGGAACAATAGCTAACACCAAGATCACTGGTAACAGGCTACAACGGCCCGCATCCGCAATCAAAAATTGAACAAATATTTGAGGAATTGGTCCCTGACGAAGACCTGAAGCCTCTTCTTCCAATCATAAAGGGCCTCATGAGGTTCAACCCATCTGAGCGGATTTCGGCATCCCAAGCGCTGGAGATGCTCAAGCTTCACGACTGCGAAGGGCGTCGATCTCCCTCTGCAGAGCGGTGAGGTCGGCAAGAATGTCTGGGTGTTCGGTGGTCGACGCGGCGGGGTCAGCGAGGTTTGCGTCAGGGA
>JPJV01002531.1:0-20469 GCA_000750745.1 Pseudogymnoascus sp. VKM F-4281 (FW-2241)
GGGTTTGAAATTGTGCGGGAGGGGGACGAGGAGGGCTTTGATGACTGGGAGGTTAATGGGGAGAGGGCGAAGGTGCATTGTTGGTGGGGGATTTGGGCGAGGAAAGGAGCGGGTTTATAGATTATAGATTATAGATTATAGATATAGACTGCACAGGAATACTTGGCTGTATATTAGAAATCTGCGCTATATTTTCTAGTCATCTTCATATTATACATCTCAGCCCCGATGACCGAAAAGACTTAAATCTTCGCAATAGAGTCCAGTAACCACTAAACCATCGCAAATGGCATGGGAGCTACCGCCCAGCTCCCTACTATACTACATAAACCCAGCCCAAAACTCCAATCATTGATTCGGAGGTGCATCTGGTGGGAGCGGCACATTTGGTCTTGGGTATGGAAGAGCGTCCTCTGAAACCAGAAAGGCCTTCATATGGCGGCGTCGGCACATATGGCCTTGGAGGTGGAAGAAAACCGTCCATTTCCAAACCGGAATGACATTTCCTAGGAGGCACACCCGGAGTTGCCGGCACACTCGGTTTTTGGGGCATTAGAGCTGCATCCTCCTCTGGTTTTGAGCCGGGGGGGAGGATATTGGCAATTAACTCCTTGACATAATCCATGTCGACAATTTTCTTTACCACCACATTATACTCCGGCCGTATCCAAACCTTGTCCTGTGAGACCTCCGGTTCAGGAGCGATCATGCACTCGGTATCTCCTATCTGTCTTGCGTATGGATGGCTTTCTGGACCGAAGCTTGGGGGGATGGGGTATGGTTTTCCTGGGAGATTGAGGTCGAGCTTCGAAGGAATAGAGGCGTTTGCTCTGGCCCATTGTGCGGCGGTGGTTTTGCAGGCGGAGCAGCAACTTTGGAAAGCTGGTTGAGACATTTTGGGAGGGAGTTTGTGTTGTAGTGGGTCTGTAAGTTTCTTTGCTGTTTGAGGTGGAGTGGATGAGGATGGGGAGTGTAAAACTCGTATAGGGGAAAAATGATAGTTTATATTATAGCCCACGGTGAATGAGCGAAGTGGTTGGGAGACCATTCGCTGGTTCTATATACAGTAGTATAAGTGTTACTGAATCCCATACAGCTATTGTATTGAGTGGTGACTGCGCGATTGATATTCGCATTCGCAACGAATAAATGAGCGAAAGCTTATCCAAAATAGATTTGTCACCTATTCTGGCCATGTCTGAATACATAAAGATAAAAGGAACGCAGAATAACACCTAGCCCATTTGGTTTCGAACGTCAGAAATCATCGTGGTAAATGGAACGCAGAATAACACCTAGCCCGTTTGGTTTGGAACAACAAAAGTCATCGTAGTAACTGAATATAAAACAACTTCCTGACTTTGCGTAACCCACCCACTTGTTCAGATTCCATTCCTAACTCCCACGGAAAAAAAAAAAAGGAGAAATCCACACCAGCTTCAAAGTTATCAAACAGTAGCACTCACACTGTCTAAATCCGGCATCTCAAAGTAACACTCAAAACCTTGATGACCGGAACAGCAAGTCCCTTCCGGTGCGGAACTGTCTTCGATTATCCCAGGGTTTCTACACTGAATGTCACTACCGTCACTGTTGAGCCCAGTCAAATCTTGGGTAAGGAATGGGCCAGCCATCCGTGTCTTCAGATCCATGCCTATGGCCTCCATGGCTCCCATAGACGATTTGGAATGACAAGGCCACTTATCCTCTGGGCCATGTGCTTCAAGGTTGTTTTGTGAGAAATCATTTCCGAAAAGGCCAATACCACTTCCAAACATAGACCCTTCATAATTGAACTTGCAGCCCTGAGGATTCTGGTAGACATGATCTGGGAACAATTCAGAAAGATTCCCTGATTTGGCAGTATCGTCAGTATCGTCCCGTTCCAAGGGCTGAGCCTCGGATAGCGGCATTTGGTTAATGATGGGGATGATCGCAACCGTTTCTTCAACTGCAGTACGGCCTGCCTGCTCAGTAATTGGACCTTCTCCATTCCTTTTCTGATTGCCGCGTTGACCTGGAGTATCCAACACGGAATCTATTGACCCACGAGAGTTTTCATGCCCGAAGGTAGTAGCATTAGCTCCACTTGACAAGGTGAGAGCCTGATCAAAAGTAAACTGATCGAAACCGTTCGTTCCACTATATTTGCGCAAGTCAGTTCCAAGCCCCAACTGAGGCTGTTCAATTAGTGTTGATCTCTGAGCAAAAGGGTCGGGTATGGTTGACTGTCCTCTATGTTCAAATCCCTCATGGGCTACCTCTGGTGACGGTGGTAGAAGAATTGGAAACTGGGGATTTTCAATTGTTAGCGGGGATACGTCTTGACCACTTTGATTTCCTGAATAGACAAAAGAATGCAGATAGTCTTGAGGAGCTATCCGTGGGGTCAAAGGAGGTTTCGAGCGTGTCATCATGGCGGTATCCGAGCGTAGTGGTTGCTCTGAGTCCATTCTCAGAAGAGCTGGGTCAATATTTTTATAGCCGGTAATTGGTGTAACAGGCTGCTGGAATCCCTGGGCTAGGCTTCGCTGAGAGTGTGGATAGACGGTTTGTATCAGGTCATGGCCTGGCTGAGCCTGGTATGAGAGGTATCCTGGTTGTAACGAGCTATCATAATTCCGCTGGCTAAGATGGTTCGGAACCTGTTGATAGTCCTCAAGACCACTTTGAGATTGTCCCCATATTATCTGTTGTCTTCCATCGGTAGAATCCCAATTTTGCTGATGGAACTGGCCAGGTAGACTTGGTTGAATAGTTGGGCTCGGGTAATATCTAGTATATTCCTGGAGATTATGCTGTCCAAAGAGCTGTTGTGCCATTGGATGCTGCAGTTGACCATCCTGGGATATGTGTGGGTAATGTGAACTCATGCCATGCTGTTGTGATGGTTGAAGAAGTTTTTGCTGATAGCGGCGCCGTAGTAGTTGTGACTGGGATGAAGCCCCCGCTGACCCCTCCTGTGGGTATCCAGAATTCAACAAAGAGACTCCCAAGTCCAGTTGCACTCCGCGGTATGCGACTTGATTGCCCGCCCTGTTAATATACTCATATTCGTGGCGGTGGTGAGGCAGATGTGAACTTGTGTCGGAGGAACGATGAGAGCTGTGTTTGGGCCCATGAGCTTGAGCTTTGGATTTTTTGTACGAGTCTGTCGGAGGCAGCTGGAAAACGAGTGGCACTGGTTTGCTATTGTCTGGAGTAGCTTGACTTGTGTTTGCACCAGCTGATGATGCCCCCAAATGGCGACCGGAGTTTGAGTTGTCCCAGGCGGTTGGGCTGTAGGACAGTTAGGAACCATACTTACACACAAGTGGGGGGACCAACCGCAAATCCACCTTCATCCCAAACCTGGCCATGATATAATAAATATCATCAAGGCTGATTCCGTTCTCGTTTGCAGTCTCGAAAATATTCTCAGGGGATACTCCATCCACTGTGAGGTTGAGGACAGGCTCGACGAGAGAATTGTCTCGAGTATAGTCAGGAAATCTAGCATTCTCATGTTAATTAATAACCTAATCGGATTGTGATTACATTACTTGCCTGTTCTGAAGCTTCCTATACTTCGTTATAACAAACTCAATACATCTGGCCAGTGGCTTGATATGCGGAGCCCATATATGAGTTGGGAATTGGAGCATAACATCAGCCACAACCTGGCCTTTATAAACACCAGCATCATGTCGACCAAGAACGAATCCTATCTTCCCCGGAGAATCTTCCCAATACTTCTCCTGGGAGTACCTATTGAAGGGACTGTCAGTATCCTTCGACCCGTGGATCAGAATGAGCATCGGTGTGCAATAAAAACGGTAACTTACTCTTCTTGTTTCATAAACCCAGTCCTGCAGTACTTGATACTGCTTGCACCTCTGACATGTTGCGCGTTCTTGAATATTCCACAGAATTTCTCATATATCTCTTCATCTTTCAGCCCTTGTTTGACCATCGTAATCACCCAAAGGATCTCCTCCATCGACCACTTCTGGGTTCCAACCATCCTTAATAACAGTAGCAGTACTGTTGTGTGGTTTGGCCCCTTGAGTGATTCCTTCAAATATCTTTGAACAGAATAGCACCAGACCGTCACTCTTTGAAAGGAAAATGCGTCAAAGCAAGCGCTTTCACAAAAAATGAATGTGGTAAAGGATATCAAGACCCAGCGACCTAGCGTGAATCGATAACGATAATGAATAAAAAGTATGTGACTGTTGGAATCCAAACTCGCGGCGGTGGTAGCTTGTGATCGTTGTCGTGATGTGAATCGTCTGCAGAATCAGCTTGAGTGATGGGGCCAGCCCGGGGGATGAATACGCTCTTGAAGAATAGAAGTTGTATATATCAAATATGTTGAGACGCAGGTTTGAAAGGAAGAAAGGAAGCAAAGACAACAGTGTAGATGTATAACAGGGTCAGCAGGTGAGTGAATCACCTGTGCCGAGTCGGCTTTGGCGACTCTGCCGATTCACGACGGGTAAAGGGGGTAAAATGAGTTCAAGAAAAGGTCGGATTAAAAGTAACGATATGTGACTGAGAGTCACATAAATAAAGTTGATCATGCCACACTGGTCAAGTAGCAAAGAACAGGAATTTGACGAAGAGCATATCCCAACAACACAGGAAATGGAACGTGAGATGTGTGAAGCTAAACCTTACAAAATTGAAAGGAAGAAATCCAGGCAAAGAAACACGGAACTTTTGCCAGCATCCCATGGGATCATTTGTTCAAATATTCCCAGATGCTGGCGTACGTCAAACGCGAAGATGGGGCGAAAGAGAGCACTTTGACCGTGGCTGTTTTAGTTTATATAATATATATAACCTTCACCTCTATCTAAATGTAACTTTCATATACAGCAGCATAAGTTCTACTCCTCCTCGTTTGCACTACCTTCAAGTTTTGTGCATTTTGACGCCTTTGAGAATCAAAGCACGTTAGGCGTTCAACAATGTCGCAATGCATGTCAAAAATCTTGACTCTGCTTCCCAAGCTGCAGGTGTTTAGCATCCCCCAAAGGTCATAGTTATAAAACCTCGGAGTGAAATAGGTCCTTCCTAGAGACAAGAGAGAGAGAGAGAGAGAGAGAGAGAGAGAGAGAGCATCAAAAGGAGCATCCATCCATGCCTGGCGTCGACTTACTAGAATCAAGAGTGGTAGAAGGAGGCCAAAGAGAGAGACGTTCAAGTGATGGAGACGAGCTCGAATAATATTCAACTATGAAATTGTTGCGATTCAATATGTATATGTATCATCAGAGCTTGAGAAAGTAGCCTATGATAGATATCCTTGCGTCACGAATGACGTTCGCTACTGGATAAAAACATGGTATTAGAACCGATTTCCTTTCAAGGATCCACAAACTTTAAAGAGTCCAACTAACCAGTAGATGCACAGCCATCAAACCTTAATCTGATCCGCCCAGACAATCCAGCTGCGGCCACCAGATTCCGGAGCAGGGCAACCGATGCAGATATAGTACTTTCTCCCTTCATTCGGCCCTTCTTTTTGGGTAACGGCGAGCTGAGTCCTCTGCGAAGAGCTGCATTTTCGACAAGCTGGGAGCCGGGGTGCGGCAGTCTTGGGAAAGCGGTTAGCATGGACAATGGAGTGCACTGCGAGAGGGGTTACAGACTTGCTGTTGATAAACGTGGACGTCGGTGTGCACGTTCACCACTTTCGGCCTGCGTGAAAAGATGCCCATGATGTGGTAAATGATAAATACCGGAAAGCTTTCGTCAGTTGGTAAGAGAAGTGGATAGAGGATATCTGAAACGGGATTTCTTAGAGCTACGAAGAAAAGAACGATAATCTTCATCATTCTTGGGATGACGACCTGTACTTGTACGCGGCTTGCGCTCTCGGATAACAGCAAGCCACGAAACTGGAGGCGTAGGCGACAGCCAATCGTCTGTGCCGATATTCTGTGAATAGTCTATCTCTCAGCGCTTATAGAGAGCACGCATGTACTGCCTATGCGGGAGCAGCCTTGTCCAGTTATTCATTGCCACATGGTCTGTGAAATGGCGATGCTTCAGGCGGCCCAGAGGCATTGAGGATAATGGCGGAATCGGAGTGGTTGACGCTCGGCCATTGGGCAACCTCGTTTTTGGCGCTCGCCAACAGGACCTGCTCTCAATAACACCACCTCTCAGCCTCCATTGGCACTTGCCTGAGCAAAGAAGAAGGCTGGCTAGCAGCGTAAGATTCGTGCGACTCAAAGGTCTTGGGAAATTTCAACTTCGTGATTCTATATATATACGTCCATAATCTTATACCACAGGCGTTGACCATAAGGCAAAAAAGATAACCAACACCATGCTTCCCACAATAATTCAAGAAAGATGAACAGTAATAGCACACAAACACACGCCCGCTTGTAGAGAAATATAGTAAGCGCCCCCCCCCGAGTCCTTCATCCCTGTTATGCTTCCTTCCCAAAAGCAAAACTCCCATTTAAACCTTCTCTTTAAATTGACCCATTACTCCTACTCCACTGCACCAAAGAACCTACTCGCCTCTTCGATCTTCGAATCCCCATTCGCAAAGTCCCAACCAATAATAATAGGTGTCTGACTACAACATATAATCCTCCTCGCATCGAACTGCAGCTTAAACACCCGCGCCATGTTGGCCCCCGCATTCGCAGGGGCCGCAGCCGGAATCGGCTGACCTTGAGCATGAGCCTGTGCCTGCGCGTGCATTAGTGCCTGGGCCTGGACGTGGGCTTGCGCGTTAGCCTGGGCCTGTGAAACTGCTTGGATGGTAGCCTCTGCCTCGAGTGGCGTGGGCGGTGGAATGGATGCGATAATGCTCGCGGGGGTTTGAGGCTGCGAGTTTGGCGCTGATTTTACAGATTGGGTGTGGTTGGCAGAGGATTCACTGCTTGGTTGCGGGATGCTGGACGGATGTTGCTGCGCCATAGTATGTGATTGGCCTTCAGGAGCGTCCTGTGTAGGCGCCATCCCATGGTTGTGGGCATTGCTCGATGGACCGGCAGCACCCGCTACAGGGTTCTGATTGTCCGACAAAGACACACTTGCTAAAGGCTGCTGCGGGTACAGTGCCGCCGCATCTTGCCGTTGCATTGCATGATTTAGGACAGCACGTAGCTGGTGTCGTTTGGTTTCGACTGGCTCAGCCATGATAGCTGATGCTAGGCGGCTGTACCATATGATCTGGGGGTGCTGATGGATGGCATGACGAAGAGCATTGGGTCCGAGGGGAACGACAAGGTCGATGAGCGCGTGGAAATATGCAGCAGTACCTAGTGGATTGTTCAACGTTGGGGGACGGCTTGCCTCGAAATTGGTGAGAGCGGATCGAGCTGCGTCGACTTGGCGAAAGGTATGCTTTGCCTTCCAGGCACCTTCCTTATCTCGGCGCCAAATAATAATGCTTTCATCATAAGATCCAGAAACTATGCGGCCGTAACGACCTCCCCCTCCACCCGGAGGCAACTTGGCTCCATATGCCATGATATCCTCGGGCCGGCTCGATCCTGCGTTTCGCTTTTGCGACTTGAGTATGCTGCGGGGAATGACACCACTATCCACAGCCTTGAAATAATCATTGTCTACGTTCTTGGCTGCAGCTTGGTCCTCTTCTTCACTTCCCGGTAGGTCTCCAAACCCAGCTTGCACTGTTCGAACAAGGTGGGTGTGCCCTCGTAGGCTTGCAACTTCAAGGCCGGTCTGTCTGTCAAACACCTTGACTTCATGATCGCTGCTGCCGCTTACGATACGGCGGCCATCGTATTGCACACAGGCAATGCCCTTTTGATGCCCAACGAGGGTGCGAATGCAAGTCTGAAGCGGCCAATCCCAGACTTTGACGTTGCGGTCCCCAGATGCCGATACTATCTCGTTCTTATATATCTGAATTGCATTGACAGCTGCACCGTGGCCTTCTAGACACCCTATTTGCGTGAAAGGAGGCAGTATAGGAAGGCTGTCGTTTGGTGGAGGATTATAGCCGTAATTATTTAACACTATAGCCGCAGGTTCCACGCCCTGCGGCAGGCCAGGATACCCTAATTCGCCAGGGTGCATCGGTCTCCGGTTAAATATTTTGATAGTCTTATCCTTGGAGCATGTGGCGAGTATTCGGCGATCAAATCGGACGTTCAGAACTGGCTCTGGGTGTGCCTTCCACAAAACTTGAAGCATTTTGCCCGTGGAGAATTGCCATATCCTCACGGTCGAATCACTACTCCCTGAAACGATAATATCCTCGGATGGATCAGGGTCGAATTGCAAGCATAGGACCGAGCCTTTGTGGCCCTCGAGAGGAGGCATAATGAGTCTTTTCGTGTCTAAATTCCAAATCCGTAGAGTCCTATCCCTACTTCCGCTCACGAGGTATTTGCCGCTGTGTTGAATGGTATAAATACACTCTTGGTGTGCCTCCTTTGGGTGGTCAGGGTGTGGTAGTTGAAAGTTGACATATTTCTCGGCTTCCCAGTTGGCCTCTAGCCTTCTCCGTTGAGCGTAAAGATAGTGCCAGTTGAGCTTTCGTTTGTTTTCACGTCGGTCTAGCACCACCAGAGACGACAAGCTTGAAACCTCCGTAGGTGCTGTTTTCGCCAACCGGGTTGACTGCCGCCGCATTATGGGCTGAGTAAATGGTGCTAAAGTTTCGCGTGGAGCCCCAGGTCCCCTGCGTCCAGTGGCTGGACCCTCTGAGGCATGAGCTCCTTCTGGGGCCAAGCTCCGTGACATCGGTGGCGCTGGGTTCCCAAATATAGATTTATGCTCAGGAGGTGATCTTGACCCAACGTCAGCCATCTCTAAATCATCGTCCTGGTCTTTAACATAGAACTCCGGCCTAGTATTGTTTTCCGTAAGCTTTAATTGTTTCCGTGGCGGTACTCGGTCATGGGAGGGTGACTGTTTGCGCACCACCCCTCCCCGCGATCGGGATCCCGATCTGACCTCGAGCGTTTCGTTCATCAACTCCTTCTCGAAACTTTTAAGCTCGATTTGATTGGTACGCCAGCCCTCCCTGTAGTATAGTTGTTGCCATAGAGTCCAGTCCATTGACAGCGGCAACGAACCACGCGACGTTTGAGCCATCTGCAGCACTGATAACGGATCGAGAAACCCCAGGATTTTCAAGCACACTTCGGGGGGCAATCTGTCGAGAAAGTTGACGTGTAACAGAGGGCCCATGGCATTAACTATATCGTACACGGCGGATGTTGGGAGGTCGCTCATTATGGTCATTGCAAGGCCTGGAAAGATCCCGGTTAGTGAGTGAGGCAGTGAATAACAGAGATGTTGGATATCCTACTGATGCGATCATCGACGTCCAACGAGGAATACCACGAGGCTACGGCTGGATCCATGCGCCCCGAGCTTCTGGCCGACACCTGCGTGCCCAAAGGAGCCTCGCTATAGCCCTCATCTTGAGGGGCATTGAATATAGACATTGTTGGGGTTATAGGGCCCCGAGTTGGGCGTTGGTTGGTTGCGGTCTCGAGAGCAGCCGTCTTATCGTCGACCAGCAGCAGCGTGAGGTGAGGTGAAGCAGGGTGACGATCGTTTGGTGCTCAATGCCATCCAGTGGCCAAGGAGCAGCAAGGAGCAAGGAGCAAGGACGGTTGGTGTTGGAACTAGCAACGACGGCGATGGTCAGTCAGCCTTCTTATGGGCGCGGCGCGGCCGACGGTATATATGTACAGTGTCTCCTGAATTTTCGACCGTGTATGTCTTGTTTGTTGTGGTCTCCAGTGGGTGGTGGTGAGGATGGAATATTACAGTAGACTATGTGTATTATGGGCGTGTACTCGAGTACTACTGTCGTACTTTGGCTGGGTAGAGTAAGCCGGGTTGATGTGTTGCGGCTGGAACGCTGGAACAGAGCCTAATTGCTGGGTGGCAAGTACTGTTTACCTGATTATATGGGGTATTCTTGCTTACAATTAAAGTCCACAGTACTTTCAGGCATTTAGAGATGGGGGTTTGCCACAGCATAACAAGTGGTGACCGGGGACCAGCCATTGGGGAACTGCGTCTCTGTAGTGGATGGACAACCGTAAGTCTCGTGACAATAAGGAGCACGGAGCACACAGTTAACAGTTAACAGTTAACAGTTAACAGTTAATAGTGATAGTGATAGTGATAGTGATAAGTGATAAGTGACACAGGGGGAGGGGCTGCATATCTGAGTCGTACAACCCACCGTATCACACTCCAATCCTCATCATCCCCGTGATAAAAGGAACTGTGACTGAGAGACAGGAGTCGTGATAAATGGACGACGCTATACCCTAAATGGCATGAGGGATAATATACTGTACTGTGTACGGAGTATAGCTATTGCATCCCTGTCGAGTATAATCCACCGTAGACCGTCTACTATTTTGTATGCTGCTTATCATATATAACTAGTCATACTCTACAGTACTCTCTCTACTGTATCTACCCTATAAACACCGTCAAGACACCCCGTGATATCCAAGCTATACCCCTTTAGTACACTCCCCGTTCAAGCATTTGTCGCCCAGGGCGCCTACAGGCTATACAGGTTGCAGGCAAGCGGCAAGCGCCCGTTCTTAGTGGGTCTCAGAGTCGCAGTACGAATCATACAAACCCCCTCCCCTCCCCTCAAAGTCTCTTTGACCTTTGACGCTGACTGACGAAACCCTGAACGACTATCTTGACCACCTCTCCTCAAAACTCAAAACTACCTTGCTGTTCTCTGACGCCCTTTGCATGAAACTCCTATGATCCATTTTGCCATGTTCTAAACTGCGTGTTTCCTGTCCCCTCTTCAATACTGTATATCCTCTTTTATGTCGTCGGGCACAATGGCCATGGCGCACGGACCGGGCCTAACGCGCATTCACACCGCGCCAACTCTATCGACATCGACCAGAACTTCGAGAGACCCTTTTCCGAATAAAATGATTGGACATGGGCCACGATCCTCCAAAATGTCCTCCTCTACACTCACTTCAGCATCCTCAGCATCGCTAAATACTCTATCGACCTCTACGACCATATCGCAGAATGGGAGCAATGTGGTGGCGACGAACAATATCATTAACCAGCGGGCAGATGCATCCCGATCCCTATACCAGATATGCGTCAGTCTGCGACAGCGCCTGCTCCTGGTCCCTGGCTTCGAGCTGCACTTGCAAGAGTTGGACGACGACGAAATTTCCGGCGACGACGACGACCCCGTTACCTCGCTGTGGCGGTGCCTGAAAAAGGGATACCCGCTAATGACGATATATAACGCACTTCAACCACCCGAAGCCCTACATGTCGACGATAAGGTCTCGGATGCGAAAAAACCGAAGAGCGCAGCGTCCAAGTTCGTGTTGGCATGCCTAAAAGACCTGAAGCTCCCCCCTGAGGAGGTTTTTGTGCTCAACGATTTGTTTGGCGACGATACAACTGGGTTCGTCAAGGTCACCCAGGTCCTCAATGTGGTGCTGGATGTCGCAGAGCAGCGGGGTCTGCTACTTACACCGGAGGCCGAGGCCGAGGCCGAGGCCCCCAACGCTGCCGCGGGGGGAAAGATGAGCTATCGAGACCATGTTGTGCGAGAACTCGTCGATACGGAGCGCAAATATGTGCAGGACCTGGAGAATTTGCACGAGCTCAAGAAGCAGATTGAGCAGAAGGGCGTTATACCGGGAGATGTTGTGCACGCCATATTCTTAAACATCAATGCGATTCTCGACTTCCAGCGGAGGTTTTTGATCCGCATCGAAACGACGAATTCGCAACCGGACTCAAGGCAAGAGTGGGGTGCGCCTTTTGTATTCCACGAAGAATCCTTCGGAATCTATCAACCATTTATAGCCAACCAGCGAAGAGCCGCCGATATTGCCAAACGAGAGTTCGACAAGATCTCGATGGCAGATCATCCGGTTGTTGTTGATTTCAATACACTGGACGGCTTTCTGCTAAAACCTATGCAGAGATTAGTCAAATATCCACTGTTGTTAAAGGTGAGGCTCCGAAACCAGCTACAACATAGTTTTGTGCATTGACTAATACCCGTTAGGATTTGCGCGATAAAACAAATGCGGATGACCAAACGAAAGCAGAACTTACAGCAGGGATAGAGGCTTCCAATCGTGTTCTGCACCAAGCTAATGCTGCAGTCGACAGGGAGCTGAGGAACGAGGCTTTGGTAGATCTTTGCACGCGCGTTGATGATTGGAAGAACCACGATATTAATCAGTTTGGCGACCTACTCCTCCACGGCGTCTTCACCGTGATCACTGGTAAAAGTGATTTGGAGAAAGAGGTAAACACTCACATCTTCTTCATAAACGTATCCTCTGGCCTGTCAAGTGAACAGTTGCATATTTCCCCTAGCCAAGCTCTGGTTGATGTAAATCAATGGCTCTGCCCATAACTGTTCCAGTGGACATACACACCATGAAGTCGCTGCTCCAGACATAAGTCTCTAGGCCTGTAACTTGGTTTGAACCGCAAGAACTGTAGCTGACACGAGGGGCTCGTCTGCCCTTGGACCATGTAGTATACGATTTACCTTTTCGAGCGCATATTACTTTGCTGTAAAGAGATAAATCCTAATAAGGCCACCAAGGACAAGCTTATGGGAGGAGGACAAAAAGATAGAAAGGCCCAGAAAGATAAAAAGGACAAGTCCGGTAAAACTATAAAGCTTCAGCTGAAAGGCCGCATATTTATGACAAACGTCACAGACGTTGTGTCGATGGTAAAACCTGGTTTGTTTCCCACCTCCGCCCCCGACGATTTATTATCCTGACGTGGTTTTAGGGTCGTACACAGTGCAGATTTGGTGGAAAGGAGACCCTGGAATTGAGAACTTTATGATTCGATTCTCCCATGAGGACGTCATGAAAAAGTGGTCAGCAGCGGTTGATAGACAGCGTAAAGATTGCCTTGACCGCGAACAAGGAGCTGAAGTTGGAACGCCGGAATTTGCATGGATGCAAGCGCAGAAAGAGCCCATCCGTAATCCTTATGCTCAACCTGAGGACGACGACGAAGAAGAAGATTACCCGCAATTAGCCAACACCGGGGTGTATGCCGAGCAAGCTATACCCCCCGATCAAAGTTCTTTTGGGATGAATAGAAATACATCAAGCACTAGCTTGCGATCGAGGTCAACGACTGGCGAAAGCGTTCAGTCCATCGCTGGAGCGGTTAGACAAGCCCCTCCCCGGTTTCCTATGGGACCCCAGCCGCCATTGAGCTTACAGACGCAGATGCCTCTACAAACCCCGCCGCCTGGGACGAGAGGTGGTGATTCCTACTTCTCGCCTGTCGCCGAATCTCCTGCATCGTCGAGAGCGAGCCAGAACTCCATGTTCCCCTTCCCGCGACAAGGGTCCATCACAGGAAACTGGGAGGACCACAGCCGCTATACCGCCCCAGCCATCGGTCGAACGCCGTCTCGCGAGTCGCAGCAGTCTATTAACTATCGCAACAACCCCCAGCGCCCTTCCCTTCCTGTCATGTCATCCCAGCAAGCACAGATGGTTAACGCCCAGAACCGCAGTCGATCATACAGTACTCCTGACATCAATGCGCAGGTAAATGCAGCACGTCGCCGCAATGATAGCCAGCCCGTACCAGCTGTGCCAGGCATTCCGCCCCATCTCCACCCCGCCTATGACAGTGGAATTCCGCGCTCCAACAATGGTTCCCCGATCAATGGCATCCCTGTTCGCTCCGCGACGCAGAGTCCCGGCACCCAGCGTGACAGGTCCCAGCCGCCGCAGGCAGGTTACCCTCCAGTACCACCAACATATATGCGCAGTAACACCACACCTGTTCTTGCGACAATGAAGGCAGAGGACCGCACCCAGACCATGTCGCCGCCTCTAAACAATTCACTACCTGGAATGGACATGCCTCTCCCCACTCAACTCAAGGTGAAGGTCAACTGTGACGGCAACTACGTCACGCTGGTAGTGGCGTTCAACATTACTTACCAAAGCCTCATTGACCGTATCGACGCCAAGGTTGGCCGCTTTAGTAATAATGCGATTGCGAGGGGCACAATGAGGTTGAGATACCAAGACGAGGACGGAGATTACGTAACCATCGAATCGGATGATGACATACACATCGCATTCCAGGAATGGCGAGAGCAGCAGATTGAAGGCCTCAAGAACGGCATGCTGGGAGAGATCGAGCTGTTCTGTGCCAGCATCGAGTAGGCACTTCGGCAGCAACAACAAGGGCGCGATAGCGCGGGGAGCGCTGGGGATGGATGGTGGTGCGTGCTAGGGATTTACCTGGACAGCTAGAAAGGGCCATCACTGGCATTATGGGCTTTTAGCTTCACAACAAGCAAGAGTCGGAGTAGTAGTAGTATTGGAGCGCGACGCCCCCAGCTAGAGAGGACTGGGCAGATACCGGGATATCCATAACGACGAGAGAGCGAGGCGGACAGCCGCAGTTTTGACGCATATTTAGGTTCGCATTTATGAAATGGGGAGGATCGACATTATGAACGCGACGTTGAGATGATATTGGGATGAGGGACCAGGACTGGGGGAAACGCTCTTATTCACCCTCCCTGATATTGGAGTCATTTTTTGGGCTATTTTGAAATTCGTTAATAGGGGATGGCCCCTATATATTTTGAGTGTGTGCTGGGCATCAAGAGATGCGCTGAGTCTTATTTTTGGGGGGGGGGCAGGGAGGGGGGCGGATGGGCCACAGATGGGCTGTTCTACCTCATATGAGAGATCCATATCACACAGTGAGAAGTGGAAGAGGAGGAGCGAGATAGCGTGCATTGAACTTTGCCGATAGACGGGGAAGGCGTATATGATACACCCAATCACTCTTTTTTAAGGAATAGAAAACCATCCATACCACAACAAATTTAGCGTCGTGAACTTTGAATACATATTATAGTGATTACATTTCCAATTTCCTAGTTTTACCACTGGTTAAGACATACACGAGCTGGCAACCCAGCTCCTTTCTGACCGCGCAAGTCTACCGATGGGCCAACTCAAACAGGGCATCCATCTCCTTCCCAAGCGGCGTCCATGTCCCCTTCTTGATCTGCGCATATATCGAATCCGCCCTTACATAAATCAGCACGCCACCCTTCCCAATCGCCGCGGCCGTAACGCGATACACCGGCCCATTAGCCTCCAAAGTGCTCTTCGCGGGGATAAACTGCAAGTCCCTCGCCATACACCAGTCCTCCAACTGATGCCGGAACGTGACCTCCTCCAGCTCGGGCTTCTCGATCTTCGGCGCCGGCTCGGGCGCTGGCTGCGCTGCGGGGCTGGCGCGGCTTGGACGCGTGGGGGCGGGTAGGTCGGTCTTTGCGCGCTCGCCGAGGTCGAGGGCGGCGTTGATGAGGTTGTCGCCCTTTTGCCATTCTTGTTTGACGGAGGGGACGGAGGAGAGGGAGGCGGGGATGATGCCGCGCCAGAAGTCGAACCAGTCCCTGATCTCGAGGTAGTTGACGTCGTCGAGGGTGAGCCATTGGTGGAGGACGTCGTGCCACATGGGGAATAGTTCGTCTACGAGTAGCTGGCCCATGACTCTGTTTCCGAGGATGCTCTGCCACTCGAGGACGTTGTTCAGAGTCTTCATGTAGGGTTCTTGATCCTGTGGCGTGACTTGGAAATTGGTGCGTAGATACTTTGCGAGGTTAGGTAGGACGTGGTTGATGAGAAGTGGTGTCCAGGAATCATCTTTACTCGACGATGACGGCCGAAGGAGGTCCTTCCACTGTGTAAGCCCGGGAATAATACCACGGCGGAAATCCCAGGTGTCGATGAGCACCCTGAATTTTCGCTTGACATCAGCAACAAGACCAGATGAAGAGCGAGGATCCAAGTGATGAGCAGGTAAGTGTTGCAGCCAGGGAAAGAGCCACATGTGCGGCAGACTGTTTGTTCTGGACCGCTTTTTGGGATTCCAATCGGCAATGGCCTCGTCGAGTTTGCGGAAAATGAGATGCTCAAAGATCTGAGATTTGATGAAAGGCGGGAGAAGAGGAGTCCATAGATCCAGAAGCGTGAGAAGCGGTGTTGGGTCTTGCACGTCCCAGGAGTTGGTTATTGCGGAGCGGACTTTGGGAAACCAGACGGTGTAAATAAGGGATTCGTAGGGAGTTGTTTTATGGACGCGATTGTTATGAGGTTTGCTAGTTTGTGCGCCTCCGTTGGGCTCGGGGATCATCCCAAGGAGTTTGCTGATTCCGGAGATGGCAGAGACGAAACCGTCTGATGCGACACCACTGAGTTTTGGGTCTTCCAGCGGTTGCCAGCCTTCAATAGCTTGGCGGAAAAAGGGATGGACTGCTGCAACGGCGATACTTGCCAGCTCATCGTTACCAGCCACATCAAGCTTTTCCACTTCCGTCAAGGCACCTATGACTGGGTCCCACTGCCCATCTCGCACTGCGGCCGACAACACCTCGACAATGTCCGCAGCTTGCCTTAATTGCTCCGAAGAACCATTTTGTTCGTCCACGGCTTGCTGTTGTTGGAGTATTTCCATCTCAACCCAAGCTTTTCGTTCCTCCAAGTTTTTCCATTCCTCGACAAAGGAAGACAGGTCATTCTGTGCCCTTCGTGCCAGCTTCCTAGCCTCCACAACCTCCGTAGACTCGGCGACACCAGAAGTAGGCGTTGCAAGACCAGAACTAGCCGTTAAAAATTTCTGGCCCGACCCAGTCATATCTAGGATAGGGGTAAACGCATCTGGGATCTTCAATCCTGGAGCAGCCTTTTGAAGTTCCGGTAGGCTTTGGAATTTCGGCTTTGGTCGTCGCTTTGGCGTGCTCATACCGCTCATACCGCTATCCGTCCCGCTCGTCTTCGCCTTTCGACGACGCCTCTTCCTCTCCTCTTCCTCTGAATCTTCCAGCACCTCGCCCCTCTTAGCGGCTTGCCGTCGCTCCTCCTCCTTCTCTTGTTTAGATTTCTCCTTTACAGCTCCCAATCCAGCACCCTGAGGACGCAATTGAACCTCGATGACTCCACTACGCCCTTGCCCTTCCTTCCCTAGACCCTCGCCTTCTTTATATCCCATCTTTGCCATCATCCTCGCAGCGAACGACCCCGCGTTGATTGGTGCTGCCTTTTGTGCACCGGGCCGTCCACCCTTAGCAGCTGTTGGTGTCGAGAACGCGCTGGGCATAGCAACTCGTTTGACAGGCTTCTCGTCGCTGAAGTCCTTGAGGACAGGTATTGCGGCAGAGGAAGGCATAAACCCACGGCCCAGAGGAGATGCCGTAGAATCTCCATTCCCTAGCCCCATGCTTCGCGCCGCGGGGCTTTGCCATCCTAGTCCGCCACCAACGCCCGGATTCCGTTGTCCAAGACCTGGAGCGCTTTGGGCCCCGAGGCCAGCTCGAGGTACTTCAGCAGTGTCGTCGGCAGCGTCGTCCATATCCACATCTTCGGCGTCTTCAAGGTATTGCCCTCCATGTCTCGCCGTCGTATGTTCCCCTTCGTCCTCGCCGTCTTCGTCCTTGATGAGGTTGTCGCCAGACGACACAAACGCCATTCCCTTCCCCCTCAGCGTCTTGCTCTTCCACCGCCTCCCGGGCCCCTCATCCTCACTCTCGCTGCCAAACACCCCCAGCGCCGCGCTCTCCTTTGCATCACGCCCTGTCCGCCTCCGCTTCCGTGGATTGTAATCGGCGAACTCGTCGGCATTTGGGTCGGCGGATGGGTGTAGGAAGTCATCCTCTGATTCGGATTCCGAGGATGATCCGCCACCAAAGGTATTCATACTGTGCGAATTGGATCCCAGATGGACGTGCTGCGCATGAGCGAGACGTTGTGTGGTGGGAGACCCTTGAATTTGATGCGAAAGTTATTATGGGAGGCAAGGCAGAAGTTCGGCCTTGTCCAAAACTATGGGTTCCGCGTCCGGTCACGTGCAGCTGGTTTAAGCTGGCCACATAGGTGGGGGGTGCTTTTGGACGATTGTTTTCACATTTAGTATGGAATTTAAGTGATATCCAGACGATGCTGGCATCTGATATGTTATAGCGCAGTACACGTTTTCTATTTTTATCTGTTCTGGCTTTTATGACTTTTTATTTAATTAATTCCCGTTTTGTTTATCGTTGGGCTGGGAGCTTCTAATCCTTATCATGTGGCTCCCGAAATATTGGCGATCACCGTAGCGACTGAGCCCAACATTCACGTCAACAACACAATCGAAATCAACCCAATACTCACCGCCGCCAACCTCAACGACGAGGTTACATATACAGCTTGCGGAAGTGGCACAGCATACCCAGGTCGCCTCTATCCCGCCATACCAAACGCGCTTAATCCGATACCGGCTTGGCCCAGGAACCCCTCAGTGCGCCCAGGACCAGCAACCACAAATACCCTCCCAGGAACCCAAACGTACGCAGCCAATTCTTCCCAGCCAAAACAGTCTATGGCGATAGCTCTGTATACGCTATAACCGCGTATAGCAATACCGCGAGAGCTCTTGCCATAGTCTGTGTTGCTGGTGTGTATGCGTCGACTAACACACGCGTGCTAGACCCCTATTCGGACTCGATTTCAACCTCCAACTAGCACACCATGGCGGAAGCCGAAGAGGACTTCAGTGCCCTCCCCCTACCCGATAGATTTCAGCACAAGGTATGACGGGGCAGCAATACCGAAGCCAAAGCGAGTTCTGAGCTAACCCCTTTCACAGAACTGGAAAGTACGAAAGGCCGGTTATGAAGACGCGGCCAAGCAATTCGAAGTCACACCAGATGAGCATGATCCCGCATTCCGGCCGTTTGTGCAAGATTCGGGGAGTTTATGGAAGGGAGCCGCAGCGGATTCGAACGTTGCGGCACAGCAAGACGGTGTTGCTGCGCTATGCGCATTTCTCAAATTTGGAGGTCGCGAATGTAGTACGAGGTAAGACGGGTATCACTACTCTATCTCGGGGTTTGTAGTAACAATATCAGGACACGAGGCAATGTCGTCTCGTCGCTAGCTGAAAAGGGCCTCCCGTCGACAAGGGCAGCAACGAAAGCGTCAGCGCTCGAAGCAATATTGCTATATGTCGAACTCGATACAGCAGGCCCTGTGATTGAGGAACTTCTCCCGTCACTAGGCAACAAACAGCCCAAAGTTGTAGCCGCAACATTGGCAGCCTTGACAGCGATTTTCCACAACTATGGGTGCAAGACGGCCGACCCGAAACCAGTTCTGAAAATCCTCCCGAAGGCTTTCGGACACGCAGACAAGAACGTCAGAGCGGAGGCCACTAATTTGACACTTGAATTCTACCGATGGCTGAGAGATGCAATGAAGCCCATGTTCTGGGGAGAGCTGAAGCCCACACAACAAACCGATCTGGAGGGACAATTCGAGAAACTCAAGGCAGAGCCGGCACCGAAACAAGAGCGCTTCCTACGATCCCAGCAAGCCGCAATGGCACGGGCTCCACCGCCAAGTGCAGACGCTCCGGAGGAGGAGGAAGAGGAGGAGGAAGTTGTAGAGGTTGATGTTTTCGACCTAGCGGAACCACAAGATGTCCTGTCGAAAGTGTCGCCGGATTTCAGCGACCAGCTAGCATCGTCCAAGTGGAAGGAGCGGAAGGAGGCGTGTGAGGCCCTATTTAAGATTCTGGACGTCCCGAGAATCAAGGACGGGGATTACGGGGAGGTTACAAGGGGTCTTGCCAAGTGCATGAAGGATGCCAACGTGGCAGTCGTTACGACTGCTGCTAATTGTATCGAGGTTCTCGCCAAGGGTCTCCGGAAACCTTTTGGCAGATACCGCTCTACGGTCATGGGACCCGTTATGGAGAGGCTCAAGGAAAAGAAGGCCGTCGTCGCCGACGCCCTGGGAGCCGCTCTTGACCAAGTCTTCATGGCAACAAGTCTCAGCGACTGCCTGGAGGAGATGCTAGAATGCCTGAAACACAAGAACCCCCAAGTCAAAGAAGGCACGATGAAATTCCTCATCCGGTCCCTGAAAACCACACGCGAAGCCCCCTCCAAGCCCGAAGTCACCTCCATCGCCGAAGCAGGCAAGAAGCTCCTCTCCGAGTCGAGCGAGGGCCTCCGCTCCGGCGGCGCCGAGGTTCTCGGCACAATCATGAAGATCATGGGCGAGCGCGCCATGGGCCCACACCTCGAAGGCCTCGACGAGATCCGCAAAACCAAGATCAAAGAATTCTTCGACGCCGCCGAGGTAAAAGCAAAAGACAAGCCCAAGCCCCCTCCCGCCGCCGCACCCCCGAAAGCCGCCGCCGCCCCAGCCGCAGCCCGCAAAGTCGTAGCTAAGAAACCAGCCGCAGCCAAGAAGGCACCTGCCCCGCCGAGCATCTACGCGCAGCAGCCACAGGCCGCGTTAGAGCCCCAGCCCACAGCGCGCGGGGTCTCGAAGCTAGGCGGTCCGAAACCAGCGCTCAAGGCACCAATGAAGCGCACCCTCGCTGGCCCAGGCGGCGCAGCAGCGCCGAACCTAGCATCCCCGCGCCGACCACTCAGTCAGGCCCCCGCGCCCG
>JPJV01002532.1:0-13597 GCA_000750745.1 Pseudogymnoascus sp. VKM F-4281 (FW-2241)
TGAGGGGGATGAGGGGAGTATAGATGAGGTGGTTAACCTGAATGAGTTGGGGATGGGTAATGATTAGGGCGATGGGGTGGGTCGGTTTAGCTGGTTAAAAGGGCCTTGGGTTTCGGAATGGAATGGATTAGGGTCTTGGAATTCAAAATAGATTGGGGGGTTCGGAACTTGGAACTGCTTAGGGGGTTAACAGCATAGGGGTTTTCGGGGTGTCTTGGGTCTCTATCAATCTTTTTATTTAGCAAGTTTGTCTTATATGTTGTTCTCTCGACTTATCTGTGCATCTCGTTCAAGATCCGCCATGAATTCTGTAAAATCACGACCCATATTTACATTTCTTTCATATATCTCCCAACTGCGCTTTCTCTTTTCGCCCTCTTCTGCGGCGAGTCTCCTTTCCACCGCAGCAAGCTCTTCTGTACTCAAGAGGCTACGCCATGAATACCAGTAATTCGAGAGATATGTCGAGATGAATTGTCTATCACATAGTTTCAATGCCGCCAGTCGAGGGGTATCCCATAATGCAAAGCCATAGCATCGAAATAATGCAAATGATGCGCCTTTGATGGGAGACTCGTCGCTACCGATCGCTGCTTTGAGTACGTGTACGTAATCTCGCATTGATAACCCTTCTGGGGCGTACAAAGATCGTACACCAATATACCTAGCAACTAGTGCCATATTATGAGGCCCTATTCTGATATTGACCTTTCTTGCTGGGAGACTTTTCGGGAGCGAGCTATTTTCATTGCCCCCCTGAAGATATTCACAGACGCTTATGATCTCGTGGTATTGAGCTAGATGAGGCCAAAATTCCGGGTAAAGTTCGTCCACACGCAAGTTTATAATCCTGACTGTATCAGAATGGGGCCAAGTGGTCAACTGAGATTTTTGTGCAGCCTGCTTGAAGTCGTAGAGGAGCTGCAAACGCCAAAAGGCACGAAGCACAATTTGCTCCTCTATCCAAGATGCTGCGCCCATGTATGGTGTTTCACTAGGCGTACCATTGGCATGCCGGCGCCAACCAGGTACCAGGAGATCATACGGGCCAAATGGCCTAATGTAAAAAGAGGAGTCATGTTCCGCAAGACGCCGGAGTCTCGGTTGAACCCCTCGTAGTTTCTCGAGGTAATACTCTAGACATAACTGTGTGAGGTCATGTATCCGGCTAGCTGTGCCTAGAACGCTAAAGGAGCAAGATTTCGGGGCTGGAACAACACAGGGCGGCTCGGGGGGGTTGTTATGTATCATGGTGGGTTTCACAAATCGCTCAATAAATGTGTCTAATGACCAGGCAGGCATCTCTGTGGACCGAAGCAAGGCTACTAGCCAGATGAGGTCGCGAAGCTGCGGCGTGATGAGTAAACGATTTGAGGTGATTGCCAGCAGGATCTCGGTTCCATAGACACCCCATAGACGATAAATAGCTGGCTCAGCAAGGGCCAGGCTGTGCAGGGATCGAAGGTCAGTCACAAGTTTGGTGATTTGCAGTAAGACTTCTGCTGGCATTGAAGCGAAGGTTACCGGATTACTTTCCCTGTCCATGGCGCGTATTCGTCCTAGACCTCTGAGGATTATTTTGGAGTAAAGGGGAGTAAAGGGGAGTAAAGGGGAGTAAAGGGGGCTAGGCGTCGCACAATGAGCGTAGTATGTGTAAGAGTTTTAGGAGGGAGGAGCGACGGTAGGGAAGAACAGAGTTAGGGGAGAGAGTAGCCCTTTTGTAGAACTTAAAAGTAGTTGCAGGCACCCATGCTCCTGCCACAGCTCGTTGCCTAACGTAAGCAGGGCGGGCGCTAAACCTTAAAAGTTCAAACACCACGATCAAGATTATACGTATGTTTACAAGGCTGCGACGGCATTCTAACGTGTCGGGCTATAGACGCGAGAGAGGATAGATGCTATTATTTGAAGGCAAATAGGCGAACGAAGAAGGGCAATGGAAAGACTTATGCCCTTGTTTGCACTAAGTATCGCGGCTCATGATATCAAAAGTTAAACTGCCGCCCGTCGTCAACCCCGCAGTAGGACGGGCTGCACATCAGATTATGCCCTTGTACCCGAAGACTGGTAGCATCTGCAATAATCTCGGCGAACAACAAGGGGTTATAGTTTTAGCCCCATTTCAGTTGTGGTCTGTGGAATACGGTCAATGCGTCTTCGAAATGATAAATCTCAGTCCCTGCCAGACTATTGCTTGGGATCCGATTAGCACCTTGGGTATTTATTGTACCACTATGTGGGTTGAGTGCGCAGCGTTCGGGTATGATGGGTTTATGGAGTTGACCAACGAGCCAATTGCAATGGCACTCGCACGGCTAGAGGCTGCAACGCCTTATACAGCTGATCCGTGCTAGATAGGGAATCGAGGAGTTCTCTGCGTACTCTAAGCGCAGCTGTGTGGTGATACAACATTAAACACTAAAATAGATAGTGCTTCCTTTGGGGGTTCTAAGAAGTGGTGGGCGGTCTATCGGGTGAGAAATTGGAGGATTGTAAATTAAATTATACACTCATTTTAACAAAATCGATATCATTTACTGTCTACCCCGATGATTGTTTGCCTATCTACAAAACTTCAAATAGCCCATTTTATCTTCAGATTCCAAACTTAACTCTAGACTTCCTTAAGTCCTCTGCGCTTTCCTCAGAGACGCCTCTCGCTAGAATTTGCAACTCTTTTCCTGCTGACCATTCACCGTCTTCAATTGCCTTCCCCAACTCTATTTCCCAAAATCCTGTCTTCCGGCCATACAGACTTGCAGGTTTCGCCCATTTCCACGCAGGGATGGGGCCACCAGTCAACAACTCCTCTGCACTGCTACTAAACACAGGCATAGAGAACAACTGGACTGATAGACCCTTATTTTGCGGTAGAGATGAAAGCTGTGCTACAATGCCTGGGATGAGTTCTTGGTCTGAAGATATGGTCGGGCATTCGGTGATCAGAGATGTTAGGCATTGGTGGACATCGGAGGTTTCAACTCCACTAGGTAGCGTAAATGTACCCAATTCCCGAAAACTCCGGACATGTTGGAAGCTACCGATGCCAAGCTGGGAGTAGATGGTAATCGAAGTCGTAGGAGAGCGGGCTGTCCAGTAATGAATCACCGTTGCACCTAAGCCATCGACTGATTTGATAACACTTATAAGCATTACATGAGGATAGGTAAACGCTGCCAGATCCGGATCTAAAAATGGTATCTTCAGGACAGATTAGTGAATGATTAACTAGCTAGGTATGGAGCACTACAGAGATAGCATGTTGGCTTTGCAGCGGGGCGTTTGGTCCCGGGTATGGTGGTGGAGAATCCTCCATTGCGCTGCCAGGTCGCTAAGAGCGTGAACTTCGAAGAACTGTTGAAACAATGAAAAAATAATGAGGTGACAGCGAGGTTGGAGAAGTAAAAGGTTGATTGGGCGGGGTTGCATCACAACCAACACAATCAAATTGTGAGCGTGAACGCCTGACGAGATATTGATGTATGAGTGGCTGGACGAATTGGGGGCAGAGTTAAGGATGTTGTCGCTAAAAGGCCGAGATACCAACAATATTACATAGGCTCGACCCCACTTCAGAGCTGTAATGTAAATAATTGTGTGTAATCTCAGTACTGTAGAGAGCACATTATATCAACAAACTTCCGCCTAAGGCTACGAACTCTATATACTAATACCTACTAATCGATCAGCTGCATGTAATCTGATCTGTTCTACCTAGTTGCCATAGAAAAGACAAGACAAGTCGCTAGAATTCTGTAAGTACCTACTATAACCGTGCTGCTACAATTATATCCGAAGCTTTGTACTACTACAATTGTACTGACTCCTAGAAAATAGTAAAATGGCACACACACAGTCACATTCAAACCACTATACGCTTGAGGCTGTTGGCAGCGATGTCGGCAAAGATGAGATTCAAGCTCGACACCCCGTGACGGCTGGTTATCTACCATTAGAGGGCTCGGGAGGAAGCTATACTCCACCATTCCCTGAAATTGATGGTCGTGGAGATATAAGTGTTTGGGTCGTCTCGACGACTTCCAATCCAACCTTGGGGAGATCCCAAAGGCATTTCGACACATTAAAGCCGAGAGCAAACGAATACAAAAAGGAATTGCACGAATTCACTAAGCTTGAGAGAATGGATACATTAACGGAAAGTTACATCGTCTGAATCGCCTAAGCTACGCAGAATTGAGTTGGAAAGCCGCTTGGAAGAAATCTCTTGCCAACTTCCCACTGACTGCATCGCCTGGGGGTAGTACCTAGCTGGCATAGAAACCTGCAATGCCCTCATCTCGATTAGCAAACTAGTAAAGGTTCGGCAAGCCTCCCCAACACAAGGTCCCTTTCTTCATGGTTGTCTCTTCCTCAATGTACAAGCCCCCAAGTGCAAAATTAATGCCCTTAGTGTGATCGCTCATGCCCGTCATTGCGAACAATATGTCTGGTGTCTCATTAAGCCCTTTAAGAGCATTCGAGCCTCGGGGAAGTTGTCCCCTAAACATTTGCTGCACAGTTTTTTCTTTAAGAAGAATGGGCGAATCTCTTACAAGGTCGCCGATGATTTTAATGAAGTCATCAACGGTAGAGTAAAGACCCGCGCCTGCACAATCTTCCGGGGCGTGGTCGGTCCACAACCGTTTTGAGGGTTTTAAGGTTTCATCTGTCTGCCTCTCAGTTGTATTCACAAGCCTTGACTTGATTTCAGGGTGCGTTTCCAGTCGAAACGAGGTGAATTCCAGGCCGAGAGGTTTAAAGATGTTCTCTTGCATGTATTTCTCAAGTGGTAGATGGTGTTTTAAACGGCTCACGAGCAAGCCTGCCTAGTCGATTCCACCACTATATGCCCATCCCTCTCCAGGTTCAAACTTTAGCGGGACTAGTTGTGCATCGACAACAGTTCCAGCCAGCGTCTTTGGTTGCTCTCCCTTGGATGACCGCCATGCCATAATTGTTGGGTCCATTATGTCATATTCCAGCCCGCTAGTGTGCGTTAACAGCTGCCGGAGTGTTATTTGCTTTGTGGCTTGTGCGAACTTGAACTGGACCGGATTCGGAGTGGGCTCTCCGTTACAGTCAGAGTAATTAATTCTAGGTCCGAGAGCTCTGGTAGGACGCTGGAGACAGGCTCGTCGAGTGTGATCAAGCCACACTCTATACACTGAAGGGCGGCGATAGTTCCAACCAGTTTGGAGCAGCTGGCAATCCAAAATGCGCCATGTCGATCAGTTGGGGATGCATCTGGGAGAACGGAATCATATCCCGATGATTGGGAGTGTATTACCTTCCCTATATGTAGTGTGAGATCATTGGAGAGGGGTTTCCATTTGATCTAGAGGTGGTATATGCTGACCTGTTTTGTCCACGGCAGCGAGGACGCAGCCCGGGATAACATTAGCACCCTGGGCTGTACTCTGAGTTAAGACCTCGTCAAAAGCTCGCACCATGGAAGACAGGTTAGAATAGGCTCTTGGGATTATGACCATGAAGGTTTTTACTGACGCTGGGCATTTTAGCAATATATATCTCCAGTACTCGTCTGCACCTGCAAGGATTGGATTCATAACTCTTTTCCCTTCCATTCACCCTCGGGTTGCCCTCATGTGTCCGGTAGATGAGATCCTCATCTACCGGAGACCGTAAGTGGTTACCTCTAGCGGCTGAAATTTGATTAGTGATCCTAATAGAGCCCGAACAGATTCGAACATGCTGAGAAATACTAGGTTAGTCCGTTGGGATTGCAGTTCCACTGATTAGAAATCGAAATGATAGTTTCATGCAGCTTAGAATACTAAGTTGACGAACGGAATGTGCTCAGGATAAGTAATGAAGGCACACATAGAAATCGTATAGACACTACTTGACTACGGTGCTGACCATGAAGTAGTAGATATGACAGATGATATCGCTCTAGACCTGGCTGTCTTCTACCGCCATGACGATGTCATCAAAATCCTTGGTGACATGCCGATATCAGATACGACTCCGATGAAGAGGATGAATATTGGGAGATCAAAACTGTGTCACACAAGGGCTCTACTATCAAGGCCGAGGACGAAGAATCCTATGGTTTTTGGTATTGATTCTAAGGTCGTTGATGCAGAGAGCGGCCATGATAACGTCATGGACTGGACCCTATAAGGAAACATGTGAATTGTTATTCAGAGCGAGGCCTGAAGCGAAAGACAAGCGCTTTGAGCTAGGGCGAGGGCTTGCAAACTGCATCAAGCATGAATTCAGATAGTTCAACCCATTAATAAAACGGGAGCTCTGTTAATCCACGCGGGCGCCAAAATAGCCCATCCATAGTGGCGTTGCAGCCCCAGATTTCTGGAATAAAGCTTAGTCTGCAGATTCATGTACGTTATCAAACTAGCGTGAAAATAGGGTGTGTTCAGCACAGCAAGGGGCATACAACGGATGTGCTACAACAGCCAGTGCGATAGCACAGCGTCTGTCACAGCCCATGTGGGGTAAAGCCGTTCCTAGGTTGGCACATGTGTTTTGTCGCGCCTCGCGTGCTGACCTAACTGTGCTAGCACGCGAGGTGTTCTACAGCAGGAGAGGTGCTACTACCTGCGTGCTGCCCCTAATAATCCCGTAGCACATTTAGGTTAAGCCCAGTCGCGTGCCAGCGATGGTGAACACCTACGGGTTTTTCCACGTGTTGATCGTCGCAAAATTGAACAGGCCAGGGCCTCATATTCTGCCAAACATTCGCAAATGTTTTGTGCCATCCCCGCTAGTCGCAAAACAACTGTTTTATTCTTCTGCAATATCGCGTCACCGAAATAGATACCCTCACGTCATCCTTGCGGGTATTTGCTTGAGGTATGAGCCTCCACGATACCCTATCCACTCGGCAGGCCGGAAACCATGCGACTGACGCCCAGCCTTCCACACAGCGGGTTCGGAGGCAGGTTTCGCGAGCCTGCGACTATTGTCGTGCGAGAAGAATTCGATGTGATAACGGACAGCCTTGTAGAGCTTGCCTTAGGAGGAATGCGCAATGCGCACGCGAGGGAGTCGATGCCGGTGAGCCGAGGACGTTGCCACAGGCTCTAAGGTACGAGGTCTGAGCTGGCCGTTTCACATGTATCTAATAAGGAATACTAGGGAAATTGACAGACTGAAGCTGTGTCTAAAGGAACTAGAGACCGAACTGCTCCGCTACAAGTCCCAGTCCCAGTACCAGTACCAGTCTAAAACTACGCCCGACCAAAGTTCAGACTCGTCGAGTCAAGAACGCGGCAGTCAATTCTCCCCAAACGACTTCTCACCACCTGCACCAGCGCCGACGATTTTGTCCTTAACTCCGACTCCAAGACCCCAATGGGAGGGTATCCACATCGCCACCGCCCGGTCCGACCAGGTATCGTATTACGGCCCGACGTCGTCCTTCTATTTTATGAGTCGCATTGGAGATTTCTTAGGCAAGGCCTTACAGCAGCCGTTCGCCGATCGAAGCTTACAACCTCGAGGAGCTAACCGACGTATGCATCTTGGGACTGCAATGGATGATGGAGATGAGCGGGAGGATGCTGTTCACCTGACAGCAAGCGCCGATGGACAAACTGGGCCCCTCACTCGCGCACAAGAGGAATCCTTCCTAGGATTATTTTGGGAAGGATACCATTGCTTGCAACCTATCGTTGACGAAGTCGAGTTTCGAAGACATTTCGCCTCGCTGTGGGAGCCTTCGCGACAGCGTCGAAAGCAATCCCCTCTAGTAGACATTGTCATTGCTCTTTGTATGCAGCATGGAAACGCCATCATCCCTAGAGAGTCAGCCTCGTCGAATCATGACCCATCATTAGAAGACGCAACGGTCTCGGGGCGGTGGTATTACCGCCGGGCGCAGGCCCTACTCACCGCCGACCTAGAGAGTCCCTCTATCATGACGGTGCAGTGCTACCTCTTCACCTCTATCTATCTCTGTTGCGCTTCTTTTCATAATATGTCCCACATAGTTACGGCACAGGCGCTTAGGAGCGCTCAAGTGCTGGGTCTACATCTAGAGCCGCCTATGGGCTTGCCTCACGGCGAGAGGGAGCTACGCAAGAGGATTTGGTGGGCATTGTGGGGCATGGATGCCAAAACTTCGGCTAAGTTTGGCCGTCCATTCCTAGTTGATCGGGCTCAAGTTACAGTCACTCTGCCGTCTGACGGCCCAGAAGCTGCGTTCTATAATAGTGCAATCCTCGGGTCCTACGGACCTAACGTCACATGGCTCACATATTCAATCCAGAGTCAGAAGCTGTACCTCGCCATGGTCCACGTTCACAACTTACTATTTGTAAAGTGCGGAGAAGTCATGAGTCGAGACGATCTCACGTGTCTATACCACGACCCTGAAGCACTGGAATCGTGCGCTAAAGTTCTAGCCTCACAGCTTCCGGTTATGCAGCAGTGGCTCAAGATGGTTCCTCTAGAGCTAAGAACACGGCGCCAGGACGGAGGGGTACCCTTTTCCACGGACCATTCTACAATAGAGCTAGAGGCGCTCGCTCCAAAATGGCTTCGACGTCAACGCATATGTCTTGAGCTCATGTACCACAGCATGATGATCAACCTCACCCGCCCTTTCATCAGCTTTTACTCCTACGCCGGAGCCTTTACTCCCGTTGCTGAGCGTCTCGCCACAACTTGCGTCGATCACGCCGTTGCCTACACACTGATCGCGAACCAAGTCGTCACGGTCTCAGATCTTATAGGCGGTTCTACCGAGTTTTTCAGCTTACAGTGGAATGCTTCCATCACCATCGTTGGGTTCATCCTCGCGTACCCTCGTCACCCTAGTTCATCGAACGCACGTGGGGCATTGGATAATGCCGTTAATACTTTTGCTACCTGGGGTGAGACCTTCCCCGTGAGTGCCGACGCGGCGGCGATTACAAGATGCTTGATGGCTAAGGCAGACCTACTGGGGCAACGCCTGAACAATGGAAATCTCACGGCTAGTGCTCCAGGAACCGATGATACGGCCACGGTGGCCGCCGGTACGAACGTTAATGAGGCTGCAAGTAGTGGAGTCGAAGATGGACTAGCGTGGCTCGATCCTAGCCGACAGGAAGACGACCAGTTTAGTCATTTCATGGACTGGGCGTTGTCAATGGACTCATTCAACAGCTATGAGACTTTTTTCGATGCGGGCAACTCTGCGGATCCCTGGGCATTCGGGGCCGAACGACTCTAAGACATGAGGAGGGGTCATATTCATTTCTGAGTCGTTCGCACTTAACCTGGAATGAATGTATGCTAAACCTATACCGTATCCGACTCAGAAGTACCCTCTACCACTAAGCCCGTCTCTAAAATCGTCTCATCTACCTCAATCTTGGCCGTCACTCTTCCCCCCACTACTACTCCCGCTCTCCTGGGCTTCTAGGCCTAGTAATTATGATTGTCTGCATTGCTCTAATTATATATCCTTAGCAGGCCTAGTCTACTACTCTATCTATCTAAATATTTATCTTTAAATTCATGCATCTCTCAAATCGCTGCTAGTTTCTTCCCCGAGTCTTTAGCCTTAGATCTCTTAGTTCAAAACCGTTTGCGGCTCAGAATCTTTCCTCAAATACTCCTCACTGAACGGGTAATCATTGTAGCCCACCTCGGACTTGCTGCTGTAAAAAGTCGGCCTGTCGTACTTGTTCAAGGCAATACCGTTCTTGATCCTGAAAACCAAATCCGGGTTGGCGAGAAAATGCCGACCAAAGCCAATCATCACATCCCACTTGCTGTAGTTCTCCTCTAGAGCCCAACCTGCGGTGTCCGGCTGGTAGCCTCCCGCTACTATGACGGGTGATAGGTTGTTCCAGGACTCCATAATGAAATCTAGAGACTTGCCCTTGTTAACCTCTTTTTGGTCAAAAATGATAGCTCCCGGATCTCCCGTCGCCTCAACGAGAGACAAGTAGGCAAATTTGACGTTCATCTTCTTCAGCTGGTCAATGAGATAAGTGAAGAGCTCGTGGGCATCAGGCTTCTCAGATCCCTGGAAGGCGGCGTAGGGGGAAAGTCGTATCGCCACTCTCTCAGAACCGATGGCTTTAACGACAGCCTTCATCACCTCAAGGGTTAGCCGCGACCTGTTCTCGATGGAACCACCCCACTTGTCGGTGCGCTTGTTTATGCTCGCCGAAAGGAATTGATCCAGAAGATAGCCGTGTGCCGAATGGATCTCGACGCCATCGGCTCCGGCTGCGACGGCTCTCTCAGCAGTGCTAACAAAGTCCTGAATCGTCTGTAGGATCTCCTCCTCTGTCATCTCTTTGGGTATTGCGCTAGAGCCTTCCAAAGCCGAGGCGCTGCTAGATCGGTACGGAAGGCCTCTTTTAGCCGTGTACTCGGGTGACGCGGCCCGTCCCATACTCCAAATCTGCTGAAAGAAGAACGAACCATTGGCGTGTACTGCATCGATTACCTTGCTCCATGCCTCGATCTGGTGATCGGTAATGAGACCAGGGCTATTGGGATACCCTTCGTCAGGATGAGAGATAGCAGTTGCTTCCGAGATCACTAAAGTGCCTGGCATGGAGGCACGGTCGCTGTAGTATTTTTCCATAAGGGGAAGAGCCGTATGCTGATCATCATTGCGGAAGCGGGTCAATGGGGCCAAGGCAATCCGATGTTGGAGGTTGAGATTGCCCACTTTCAACGGATTAAAGAGCTTCGTTTCGGACGGGTGAGGCAGAAGGGTAGAGCCCATCGTGCTGCGATGTAGTTGTAGTGGGAGAGTAATGGAGTAAAATAAGTGTAGAAATGGAAAGTAATAAGAGCCACCTAAAGTATAGAGGAGGCACTTAAAGTATAGGGTAGTGGCTTGCTTCAGAACTGCGAAGTGATAAAGCTATTAGGTGCTTTGGATGTGACGGCTTTGCTGACACTATACGATTGTTGGGAAGGGATATTTTGAGATGTCGGACGAAGTGAACTTTTTATACTCTAATACCAGGTTCAATATTATTAATGTAGCAGCATTACTTTGTAACGCATTTAATTCTTTTGTGGATTGGGATCAATAACGTGGGGCATACCGGAGTCGCGGAATGGATCACACTGCTACAATTGGTTTAGGAGACGGAGTTGCGGAGTGATGAATTGTAGTGGGGTAAACAGAGTCGCGGAATCCTATGTGGCGACTTCGCCTTATCTAGGAGTCACGGAGTTACATCTCGCGCGCAGTTCCCTCCTATACAAGCGAGCATCACTGACCTTTATAGGACTGCGACCGAGATTGTGGAGGATTACTACATCCAAATTAGCTGAGAAGCTGTCAACGACGAGGTCTCGAGGTAGGCGCGCACTGTTAGACACTGTAGCGGCGCCGAAGGAAAGGGGGCTTAAGGTTGAGAAGCACGGAAGGGAAAGAGGGGTAAGGTCGAGAAGCACCCTAGGAACTCTACACTACTAGTACCCTAGTTAAAAGAAGGAAAAGGAAGTGATCGTGATTGCAGGTATAGAGATAGCAAAAGTTCTGTTAGGGGAATCTAAGCTCGAGCGACCCTGACTACGAAATAGTGCCTCATCTCAAGAGAAATCCCAGCGATGCCCCGCAATAAATTTACCATGCATCCTGCTAGAATCCAAAGATCCCAGTCGCATCTTCTTTAACCGACTGGATGTTCTTGATGAAATCCAGCACTCCCTTATACCATCCAACAGAAACAAGGCGGCCGACATAGAAGTGAGACAGTTTGCGCTCCGTGGACTAGGTGGAGTTGGGAAGACGGAAATCGCAAGAGAGTTTGCTCTAAGACATAAATATGCCTTTGACGCAATATTCTGGGTCACTGCTGACGAGCCGGCAAAACCGGACGAGTGTTTCCAAATATGTCGGTGAAGTTGGGCTTGGAGATGAAGGAAGAGGCCCAAAGCCAGGTCGCATCGCTGTCGATGGCGGTCCCCAATGACACACACTACGTGACACAAACTTGACAGCATTAGCGATTAGCCAGTTGTCATAACGGCCACAGAGGCTTGCCAATCCCGTCAAGGGTGATTTCGGTGACAACGACGACATTGACATCAATTCAGTCTCGTCGGTTGATCATGAGGCCTTGTGGCTTATCCTCTTCGACAATGCAGACGACCCCAAAGTCCTTGGCGACTACTGGCCGGAGGGATCTGGCAGTGTTCTCATTACCAGCCGTGATCCATTAGCGAAGCGGCTCTTCTCGACTCGATCCTCCAGCTTAGATCTGGAGTCACTGAGTGATGTGGATGGTGGGGCACTGCTCCTCAAACTCACCGAGTCAGATGAGAGTCCCGAAGAAGACGCCGAAGTTACGGCGCAGAGCACCTCCCACAACCTCGCGGGACTACCACTGGCAATATCGCAAATGGCCGGTATCATCCGTCGACAAGATCTCAGCCTCCACGAATTTCTGTCTACGTACGAAGATAAGAACGAGCGAACTGCCTTGTATGGTATGAAGTTTCACACCGGAGCGAAGGCCTTCAAGTACAGTGTAGCCACGGTCTGGGCATTCGAGAAGCTCTCCCCCGAGGCAAAGGAGCTGCTAAAGATAATCTCCTTCTTAGATCCCGATACCATCCAAGAAGGTATTATCTTCGATGCAGCTGTGCAGCTCGGCAACGTCCCTTTCACCAAGTTCACGTTCAACAATGCCCGTACGAATCTCTCCCAATCATCACTGATCAAGCGTGACAAGGGCAAGAATGAGCTATCGGAATATCGCATCTCGACGCACCGCCTAGTCCAGGATGCCATCCTAGCCAACACGAGCATCGAGGGAATCGATTCCGTCTTCGAGGTTCTCGTCGGCCTGCCGTGGAGAGAATGGCCTTCGGCAATGGACGCGCCGACGAGACCTTCTGCAATTCTCTCGCACAAGGTCAGCGGGCAGCGGTACCAGGTTAAGCGCTACCCGGTTTGTGTAGCGCTATACCCACATGTTATAAGACTTAAGCAACTGTGGCCCTCAATCACCGAGTCCAGCGTAGCGACGAAGACGCAGTTCGCCGCTCTTTTGAACGATGCCGCCTGGTACGTAACCCCCACAGCCCCTGGAATCCAACTTGCAGGCTCATGTAACAATATAATAACACTAACCCCTTTTTTTTACAGGTACCAAACCGAGAGAGGCCGAACCCGTGATTTCGAAGGCTTCTGGACTCTCGCCCAAGACCTCTGCGAGTCGATTCCCGGCAGCGACGCCGACCTCATCCTCGCGGACCTTCACTTCTCACTCAGCCTGCACGCCTCCATCACCAACGACCACCGCGGCTCCCGCATGCACAAAGAAGCCTTCCTAACGCTCCAAAAGTCGATCTGCGAGAGCATCGCGCCCGACTTTGTGGATGCGCGCCTTGGGCTCGCTTACGCCGAGCTCGGGGTGGGGTTGATTGATGTTGAGAGGCTGGATGAGGCGGTTGAGGCGTTTAGGCAGGAGAGGGTGATTCTGGAGAGGTTGGGGATTAGGATTCCGTTGTCGAGGGATGCGAATTTGGCGATTGCGCGGATGATGAGGAGGGAGCTGGTGTTGGCGGAGAGGTTGCTGGTGGAGCATTTGGAGTTGAGTGAGGTGACTAGGTGTGCGAATACTACGCTGAGGTGAGTGGAAACTTG
>JPJV01002535.1:0-11517 GCA_000750745.1 Pseudogymnoascus sp. VKM F-4281 (FW-2241)
GCCTAGGTTGTGGGGGAGGAGGGAGAAGAGGGAGAAGAAGATGGATGGTGGCTAGAGGGTTTGAGGACGGTGTATTGATCACGCGGGGATTTGTGTATATTACGTTTGGTTTGTCGGTACGGGATGAGTCAAGCGCGGGCAGTTTTCATGGGTATTAAGGATAGATTTCTCTACCTAACGTACACCGTACACCTCAGCTCTATCTGATAGATTGAATACAACCGGACCACACAGCCGTCCCCGCCAGGATCTTCAAAGTTATGTTCTCGCAATCTCAAGATGTATTAATTTATGCCTCGAAGGTGAAAGAAGCGCCGATCTGTAAAACGTTAGCTTTGGGGGAGGATCTCGAAACGACGCAATGCGCGATGGGTGGTGAAACACTGACCTTGTTTGGCGAAGAGTCGAGCTTCTGGGTGTCGAAGGAAGCGCCGAGACCCAGGGTAACGCCCTCGCGGAGGAGAACGTTGTAGGAGACGGCAGCGATACCGCGGTCGTTGATCTTGGCCTTGGTGAAGGACAGGGGGTCGATGCGGTACTTGGAGGCAACCTCAAGGCCGACGTTGGAGCCGCTCTTGGAGTCCCAGATGGCCTTGGCACCGGCCTCGACCTGGGAGTTGACCTTGTGGTAGTACGAGGCGGAGAAGACGCTCAGGTTGTTGGAGGCGATGATGGAGGCGGTGTACAGGGGCTGTTGGTAACCGACACCGAGGGAGTACTTGGTGACGGCGGCCTTCTGGACGTCGTAGCCGGCCTCGGCACCGACGAGGAAACCATCGTGGCCGATGACGGCGTCGAGGTTGGCGGTTGGGCCCTTCAGGAGGTCGAAGAAGGCACGGGTGTGGAAGTTGGGCTGCTTGAAGTGCAGGTTGAGCTTAACGCCCTTGGCCTGGGTGGAGGGGAAGAAGTTGCCGAGAACCTCAGCCTTGAGACCCTTGGCAATGTTGTCGTTGAGCTCGATCTTGGACTCAAGCGCGTTGGCAGTGTTCCAGGTCTGGGTGACGGTCAAGCCTGCGTGTCGGAAGACTATTAGCATCTGTGCTAAGCCAGATTGGAAGTAAATGAGGCAGTTGTGTGAGCTCTGTTTGTTGAACACTCGCGCGGTTATGGAAGGCCGCATGTAACTGCGCAAGTGAGGTTTGATGGGAGGCTTTAAAGGAGATCTTTTGGGGGCAATACCAGATGGCTTGTCGGTGTACTTGGCCTCAAGCTGGTGTAGATGGTCAGTTGTGGTCATCGCCGAGCGCGGAGATTTGGGGGGAAGGACATACAGCGCCGGTGGTGGTCTTCTCCTGGGTGCTCTTTCCATTGACCTTGAAGGCAACACCGTTGGCGGTGGTGCTCTTGACCTCAAGGGTGGCGGCTGAGGTGTGGTAGAAGTCCTTGTTCAACAGCTAGAAATGCGGCATTAGCTGTCCGTCTCTCGGTCCACGATCACGAGAATTTGTTGAGCTTCAGTCGCGTCAGATCTTACATCGTTGGACAGCTTCGCAATGTCGCTGAATGCTGGGATAGACATCTTGGCTATAGTGTGAGTTGGGGAAAGGTTTGAGAGGTGATGAGTTTAAGATGAGAAGTTGAGGTTATTGGGGATGGAAGAGATGGGTGAGGTTCGGGTCTGTTGAACAGGAAGGGGTTTGGAGCTTTCGAGTTTCGGCCTTTCACGCATTTGGAGTACCGTACATAGTACAAAGTTAGGAAATTAATGGCCAATGCGTGACCAGGCGGAAAGAGTCGGGGACTACAAACGTGAAGTGTTGATTGGCCCAGAGACCAGAGTTTGTGGCTGGTGTCCGGGTTCTCCAAACGGCTAAGCGACTAGACCCCAACAAAGCAACATCGTGACATTTCGAAACCGCGGCAGAACGGAGATAATACTGAAGGAGGCCTGTTTCGAGCTATTTACGTCGTTGATCGTCCACGTTCGTCTTTTTACCGTATTCCGAGCTTCTTCTCCTCTGCCTCACATCATCAATCAACCTGAAGATGGCCGACAAGGACGCTGGAACTCCACGAGTCTTTCTCGTAAGGCACGGTAAAGCTCCATTGCTTGTTTATGCGTGCGTTGCGATGGGAGACTCCTCTTGAGCGCCCCGGCTTCACTTTTTTTTTTTGCCTTTTCCCTCAACCCACGGGCTAACCCCAAACAAAGGCCAGACAGAATGGACCATCTCCGGTCAATGCACCGGGAGTACTGACATTCCTCTGACCGCCATCGGTGAGAGCCAAGTGCTTTCCTCCAGCAAAGCTGTAGTGGGGCAGGGCAAGCTCATCGACCCCTCCAAGCTCACCAAAGTCTTCATCAGCCCACGCACTCGCGCCAAGCGGACCTTCGAGCTCCTGTTCGACGATGCCGCCCAAGAGACCTTGAAAGAGAAGGTTGAAATAACGGAAGATATTAGGGAGTGGGAATACGGAGCTTACGAGGGCGTGACGCCGACGGATATCCGCAAGCTGCGCCAGGAGAAGGGCTTGGACACGGAGAGGCCCTGGAACATCTGGCACGATGGCTGTGAAGATGGAGAGTCCCCAACTGAGGTTGCCACTCGGCTGGACGAGCTGATTGCGAAGATCAAGCAGTTGCAGGCGCCGTGTATGGATGGCTGGAGGCCGGCGGACATTGTGGTGATTGCCCATGGACACAGCTTACGGGCGTTTGCCAAGCGATGGATTGGGTTCGAGATGGGGATGAGGCTTCCTCTGATGCTGGAGCCGGGTGCGGTGGGTGTGCTGAGCTATGAGCACCACAGGGTGGATGAGCCGGCGTTGCTGCTCGGGGTCAACATGGGAGCTTCGGAGTAAAAAGAGATAAACGAGTCATGATGAAATGAGCGCTTGCAAAAGGCATTGATAATGAGGCCATTTCGAACGACTTAAGTGATAGTAATTATTAAAGAGCGCAGCCAGACATGAACTGTGCTGTGCTGTACGGCACAGTCGGCAGCGCACCGCATGAACCGTCACCACAAAAAGTCGGCAGATGTGAACCCCGCGCCGCAGGATGTGGGGGGTGAGTGACGGGTGGTGAGGGGTAGGAGAGCAAGAAAAGAAGATTCATCCACGAGGCGACGAATGATTCTTTCTGCGCCCTTGCATACACAGGGGATAGATAGTCAATGAGCTCTGCTCCTCTGCGTCATCTTACGCATCATCCCTTTGCACGTTGAGGTATGTAATGCACATACGCAAGGGCTTCACGATTGTGGCGGCGAGTTGAAGATTCTTTCTCACCCGCTCCCACCCTCCCGCCAATGGGCCGCGCAAGCTCATCCCGCCCCTTGGCCCACGACACGATATTCTAGAACTTTTCAATATAATTCCAAGAGCTAGGGAAATCCCTTTTGGGATACAGAGATACAATGGAGGTTCTAGAAGCACGTAATATTTGCCGAAAGCAGGAATCAATGGACTGTGCATGCTGGATGTGCGTAACTGCTTTGGGTTGTCGAGTCAGACCGGGGTCTGCTTGCTCCCTGCATGCATTCTTGATTTGCAAGACGGGTTCGAGAGGTGTGCATTTGCTTTGCTTTGATGTAGGGTTGGTTCCACAGTCAGTTTATTGGGTATTCCAGGCAGTTTATTGGGCGTGGGAGGGGGATTCAAGTGATAGTTCACTGTCCCTCTCTCTATGACCTGTCGCTTCAAAGTATATGACACACTGTAAAGTTCATGAAACATGACTTGTTGGTACACGGACGTGACAAATCTGTGCAGTATCTGGGGTGTCTGGAGTGTCTGGAGTGTCTGGAGTGGCTCCAGTTGTTTCCCACAAACACATTTACACATGGCACTGCACTACCTGATCTGTATCCGATCGGTCGAATAGTTGGTTCGGGAGTAAATGAGTGACTTCACTCTGCCATACACCTACAGTAGTGTTGGGTTGTACCACATTTAGTCCAGCACAGCTGAGTATGGTATGTATGTACATACATACGTACAATATAGAGTACCACACGGCGTAAGATTCTAGACTTTTGAGAATAACGGGGATCCTTGATTCAAACAGTGGGCCGTTTAGCTATACGAGGCAGCGATAGCCACTGATAACCACTGATAATCCATCACACGGCAAGTACCATGTTTATGCTTCAACTGGGAATGCAGTAACCGTCCCGTGAAAATTCAGACGAAAAATGGGTCATTTCTGAAACTAACGGTCAGTCCCATTGGCTGGGTGTTAGGGCTAATGTGCGGGTTTTATTCGGATTGCCATGGATTGCCATGAATATTTAGTATTATTCAGTAATGTACGGTAACTAGCCATAGAATACGGTCTGTCGCCCCTTACCTGAGCCCTTAACAAGCTATTTAGTCAGGTACACAGCAGCAAAACCGACCAATCGCGTGAACTCCAGTTTTCGCCTTTTCGTAGGCAGTGCAGATCCACTAATCCCAAAACTCTCCACTGCTCCACCACCTGCCTGTCTCCACCACCCATCAACTCCCGCCAGCGCACTCAGCGCACACCCAGAACACTCAGAGCGCAGTCCATTCCCGTTCGCCCCCCCCCAGCACACAGCACGAGGGACGGGGGGGACCCAACAAGCTTAAAGGAACTCGACATCCTCCCAGTTTCACCTCTTTTCTTTCCTTCAACCCAACCACCAAACTTTCATCTTTTCAATCCCCCAAAGGCTCGACGCCAGTGTATCTGTGATCACACATTCCTTCAAATTCAAGTCAATTAACTTCGAGATAACGCTTCTCAAAACACAATCTTTGAATCGCCAGTCGATCATCAACATCGCACATACACAACCAAAACACTAAAAAACCAAAACAACACCACACAAAACCCCCAACAACCGCAATCATGCAATACAGCTTTGTCGCCGCCGGAGCCATGCTCCTCGCAACCGTTGTCGCCCAGCCCCACGGCCACTACAACCGCCACGCGCGCCGTGACGCCGTCGTCACCGACGTCGTCGACGTCTACGAGACAGTCATGCTCACAGCCACCGTCTGGGTCGACGAGCAGGGCAACACCATCTCGGACCCCGTGACCGGCACCGCCCAATCCACCGTCACCGGCGAGCCCCAGACCACCGTCAAGCCCGGCGAGTTCCACGAGCCCACCTCCACCCAGGCCGCGCCCGTTGTCCCAACTGCCACCCCGTCATCATCTGAGGCTGCGGCTGCTGCCCCCTCCGTCCCAGAGACAACCACCATCCAGGTCGCCTCCGCGTCTGCCCCATCCGCCTCGTCCGCCCCGGCACCAACCAGCGCCGCTGAGCCCGTAGCTGACACCCCAGTCGTCAACGCCGCACCAGTCGTCGAGTCCAGCTCTGCGTCCGCGCCCGCCCCATCCGGCGGCTCCTCCACCGGCAGCGGCGAGTGCAACTCCGGCTCCCCCTGCTCGGGCGACATCACCTTCTACGAGGCCGGACTCGGCGCCTGCGGCGAGACCACCGACGGCAGCACCGAGAACGTCGTCGCGCTCCCGGCCGAGTTTATGGGCACCCAGAGCAACGGCAACCCCTTCTGCGGAAAGTCCGTCACCATCAACTACGGCGGCAAGTCCGTCGAGGCTACTGTCGTCGATAAGTGCATGGGCTGCGTGGGCCGCGATCTCGATCTCTCCAACGCCGCGTTTGGCGCCCTCGGCATCGCTGAGAGCGTCGGCCGCACTACGGCCGATTGGTACTTCAACTAAGCGCCTTTTCGTGGCGGCGTCGCGCAAGGGGGGGTGGATGAGCAGTGCTCTCCTATCCTTTTTGCAGCGGCGAAAGCGTGGTGTCGCAGTGTCGCGAGCTCGATGCGCGGGGACCACGGCGTTTTGGGAGGGAAAGGGATTATAGACTGGAATACGGATAGAACAGGCGTCTCATTTTGGAGATAATAACATTTAAAGACTTCACCAACATCCCATCCTTCCCTTCAGTTGACTGGAGGGTTGGTAGGAGGACCTGGCCGAAGTGGGTTTTAGCCCGCTCTTTGAATTCGTTTTCTCCTTGCTTTTTTACGTTACGAATATCATGAAAAAAGAAACACGAATATTCCTCTTTTGGCCCCGGCGCACTACGGAGACAACACCGGCGCTCAAGTTTACCTACCGGATGCAAGATAGAGGACAAAAAGATTTCGCAAATGTCCTCTTCAATTGGCAAGGCTTCCGGATATTGTGCTTGGGAGTTTGTTTGGGGCTTCTTGTGTGTGTGTGTGGGAAAGGCGATAGGGGGGGTTGAAGTTGTGTGTTTAGAAATCTTTCTGTTGTATATATTTACAAAAACGTGTGCGGATTTTCCTCACTCCCTCCCTTCTTTTAGGGGGGGAATGGAGCGGGGAGTATGCAATATCACTTTCTTTCACATCATAAACTTTTACTTTGTATACCTTGCTTGCTTGCTTCTTGTGTGTGATTGTGAGATTGAGAATGAGAGAGAGAGTCATGTAACCCCGCTGGTCATTTACCCCGCGTGCCCACTCCCCCTCATCTGCAACTTCCCGCCTCGTCATGGGCACCTGCACCTGGCGATGTCCACAGTACAGCAGAGCACGACATGGAAGCCAGTCAAAAGCCAATCTTCCATGCCGACTGAAATTGACAAATATATACCAATTAACATCACAGACCGTGAACATTCCTTAAAACGGTCCGTTACAACATCTTTTGCGCATTTCCCGGCTTCGACGTCCTCAGTTGCGCGGCCCTTTTTTTTTGTTGGTAGGGATGCATTCGCACCCTCTGTCTGCACTTGTTGTGTATATGCTGGAGAATGGATCTATGGTCTCCCTAGGGTGGACAGGAAATGGAACGGATAAAATGGGCTATGTATGCAACTCGTCCGAATCCCCAGCGGTTGTGATGCGAAAGGAGGCTACAATGTGGATATTCGACCCAGCCTTCGACGTCAACTTCCCCCCAGTGGGTAACCTACTCAGTAGGGTCAGGGGGCGCGCTTCATACTATGGTAGAAGCTGTGCTGGGCGAGGTGCTGTCGAGTTAGTGTTGCTGTCGTCTGGGTTCTGTTGTTGCTATTTCTCTCTGTCGCTGTTGCGTAGCACTGTCGTCAAAGGCCTCTTGCTGTTGTCGGTGTCTCTCTCATATGCCTCGCTCTAGCGGCCCAAACCCCCCTGACGGTCTCGAGCATCTCAAGGAATATTTGGTGGGCTATGGTAAGAATTGTATAACCTGAGAAATCACACCGGCCCCGCATCCATTCGTCAATCTTGAACCTCCCCTTATTACTTAGTGCAACATACCCTTCCCTAGCTTCGACATTCCCTCGTCACGCCGCGCGTCAAGAGCATGGTTATGGTCGCAGCTAAAAAGCACCCAGGCATATCCTCAAGAGCAACAGTTTGCACATCAGGAGCACGGTTATTCCCAGTCACGACCATGCACGCTGGCCTACGTCGCCTTTTTCTCCCACCGTCTCCCACCCATTGCCGGCCTACCCGCAACCCCTAACCAGAATCATACCGCCCCTACCGCCCAACTCCTCATGACGTTGTTATACAGTTAAATCAATGCAGAGGGAGCATGGCTGTCGGAACTAGTATATACACTACAGTTATACGGTCTTGCCTAAATAGGAATCCCGCCTCGGCAAACGTGGGGTTAAGGTTATGATCCGCAGATCCTATCTGCAGAATGCTGGTTAAATGTAATGCCATGCCGCTATTTCACCTCGAAGGATCGAAGGAATTACACCAAGGACTTAATTCAAGTATTTGGGTTATGATAGTGTAGATCATTTTGCTTCGTATTGTGAGGAATCTTCAGCGAGCGACGGAAGACTGATACAAGGTGGTATTTGCTATAACATTGAAGTGAGACTAGAAATATAAATATGCCAGTCCTCTCTCACTAAAGTTAGCCATCTCAGTCTCCAACAAACAAGAGGAGATACACATGATTCTCATCAACCTACACACCACCATTGTCCTCTATTATTCACACAGAACTACGCCGTTGCTTCTAGCCTCTCCACCAACTTCACCATGCTCTTCAAAAATATCCTTTTAGTCGTCGCAACGGCCTTGCTCACCGTCGAAGCCACTCCAGCCGGCATTGAACTTCTCAAACGCAGAGACATTTGTCACTTCAGCAGCGGCCCTATCGGAGTCCCCGACGGGGTCTGTGCTGGAAGCAACGGGCACAAACACGAGGACATCCTCACCTGTCCCGACCAAGGCGTCGCCGACCGCATCTGCGGACGTGACGACGTCGCACCATATGTTCGAGACAACTGCCAGGCCATCACTGGGAGCGGGACCTACTGCCTTGTGGGAGGAGTGGCGCCTGGGCCTGAGGAGGTTCACTGGAAGTGTTACTGTGTCCAAGGAAACTTCTGCTGCAACCAGAATGCCGAGGTTCCGGGCGGAGCCCACCCCACTGATTACTTCAAGGGTGCAGGATGCAATTGTGGTAAGCAGCTTAACTAGGGGGGGCGTGTGACGGAGAGAAGGGATACATTATTTCCCATGACTAGACGCTCTATAGTGGCGGGATGACAGTTGGGATCCCGTTGCCTGTACATTTATCTCGTTACTCCCCCGAAGTGGAGATATAGAGGGGCGGACGCCGTTGGTGTCAATAGAGTTAGCATATAATGCACAATTAGGAGTAAACGGAACAGACGCAGAAAAGGAATCGTAATATCTGTATTCTAACCATCTACATCGTAATCTCTGTATGCCAATCATCTAACCAACCGCTATCCGCTTGAGCGTCCTAGTTTTATTACTTTTCTTTTGTCACCTGGGCAGAATAGCCATGGTTGGTTTTTCTTCTGTTTCTTGAGTGGCGGATGTTGGTGTTAAAGGTGCTTTGGGTATTTTTGCAGAAGAATTGGGAGCTTTAGCTACTGTCTTCGTAGCTGAAGAGGATGCTAAAGCTCCATCTTTGGCTGAGGCTGGCTTGATTGAGTCTGAATGAGTCTTCGGAGACTCGGTTTTTGTACTTTCTGCCCCTTTTGCATTCGGTTTGAGTATTGATTTGAGCGTTGACTTTAAAGCAGACGTTGGGGTTAGGTTTCCCATTGCCAGTGCATTCTGAGGCGTCTTCTTCAGATTTGCATTATGGAGGGTTTAGGAGCCACGAAGAAGGTGACATACGCTGCAATATGTCATTTGCGCAAGCCAGAATCACCACTACGTATCCAATTTTCCGAATTTGGCTGCTTTTCAAATATTGAAATGCTGGTTAAGGCGATGCTGCCAGGGTGTGATCGGGAGAGACTTCGCTCATAAATGTTGGCTGTGTGGTACAAGCGGGAGAGTGATAGTGATGAAGTTGTAATAGCTTTCTAATTAGAGTATGAAAAGCTTCTAAAAGCAGATTTGCAAGTGTACGCAATCTTAGAGCGTCTAAGTAGCCAACAAGCTGAAGTAATAGAGTCGATATACGAGTTATTGAATGATGGAGGTGTGATGCAGGAAGCGGTCAATATATCTAAGCATGTGAAATGTAAAAATTGATATTACGAGCTAATGCATACAAAGTGCTCCTGTATTGGTCTCATTAAAAGCACCGTGAATCCATCTACTACAAAATACCCATCTTAGTCGCAACGTCTGCGGCGCAGCACCAGGGCAACTTGCAATTTTCCTACAACTTAGCCTTTTGATTATTTCGAGCAAGTTTAAAGCGTTGTTTTGCCAGTTCCCTTAAATCTTTATGTTGGATCTTGCCCATAGCATTCTTAGGTATAGTTGATACAACGTAAACCCCTCCTCGCAACCTTTTATACGGACTAACCTGTCTTGCAGTGAACTCAATAACATCCTGGACGATAGATGCTGGGCTACCGTCTTTCAAGACGACAAATGCCGTAGGTAACTCGTTCCCGTCCTCTAGCTCAGTGCCCACAACGCCGGTGTCTACTATGTAGTCATGTTTCATAATGATCTTCTCCAACTCTTCAGGGGATACTTGAGTTCCGTTATACTTGATCAAGTCCTAGTGAACGTTAATGTTATTGCGTCCTCTTTTCGTGGAGGGTTAAGATGGGAAACACTTACCTTATTGCGGCCGGAGACATACACGTAGCCATTTTCATCGACATTTCCTAGATCCCCAGTTCGAAACCATCCGTCCTTTTTAGCATCATGGTCGACTAATTGCGCATGGTAGTATCCATTCGTTACAGTTGGCCCTGAAAGTTCCCGAGATTAGACATGATGCACCTAGGTCAGTATAATGTACTGTACATACCAGAAACGTAGATTTCTCCAGATTCTCCAATCGGTAGCTCATTGCCTTCCAAGTCACAAATTTTAATCGAATTGCCGGCAAGGGGTTTACCTATACTTTCCCATGGTCCTTGGACTCCTGGAGGATGAATGGTCGCAAGGAAGGTAATTTCTGTCATTCCCCACGCCATTTGGCAGAACACCCCAGGAGCTAACTTGCTACTAATGAGCTGTTGAGTCTCCAACGGTGTTCTTGCTGCGCCGGTACCGATGAATTTAAGGTTTTTCAAATCTGTGGCACTGAACCCTGGGTGGGTGCTCATACGCGCTAAGATTGCTGGAACAGTGAAGTAAACTTCCATACGATGTTCAGCAAGTTTCCGTAATAGAAGGTCGATATTGGTTGCCGGAACAAGGAAGTTTTCGATACCAACGCCAAGGGGTAAGAAGGCATTGAGAAATACTCCAGCCACGTGAGCGCTGTCAAGAGTTCCAGGCATTTTGAGCTGTTGAGTTTTTTGTGTAATTGGGTGTAGCAATATTCTTAATTGGAAGATCATTGATATGATGTTCCTCTGTGAGATACAAACACCTATAATAAATACGTTAGTCGAACAAAAACTTGAAAACACGCCGATAACCTTACCTTTCGGAGTGCCAGTTGTGCCACTTGAAAACACAAGCACGGAAGGTCTGTTCGCAATTTCTTCATTCCAGGTCGTATCCCAAGCCTGTTCGGTGTCTGATATATATGACATTCCATCGTTGTTGCCAACGTGCATCGTTGAAGAGTCTTGGATGATAATTTCGAATGTATGAGAACTCAACTTGAGAGCGGAAACGGCAGCAGAGAGTGTCTGTTTCGAGCAGACGATGGCTCTTGGTCGAAGTATCCGGACTCGGGACAGAATCTCAGGAATGGTTGCCTGCCACGGACAAGTCGCAACAATGCCGCCAGCGGCAATAACGGCGAGGATGTTTGGAAATCCAATGACTTGATTTTCGGACAAGATGATGACCACATCCCGTTCAGAATTTTTGGGACTGATAAGCCCCTTAGAGACATATCCATTCGATATTCGACGAACGAGTTGCCGTGCAGTCCCTTTTGTGATGAACTGCTTTTCGTCCTCCCCATTTCGCCATATTACCTGATCCTCAGACAGGTGGTTACTCTCGAAGAGTACAGACAATAGGTTTGCAAATGGAACACCCGTTAAGTGCACTCCTTGAGAAGCCATGGTTACCCAAATCACAATAATCGAGGTCTAACATTAAAAGGACACTGGCGCGTACCTTCGTAAGATACTTATCTGTTGAAACTCTCAGATGGGATACCTGTAGAAAGTGGATCTAGAGTTACAGTGGGGGCGGGGG